>CAKAKR010055151.1:0-16717 GCA_916700685.1 Adelosebastes latens
TCTCTCTCTCTCTCTCTCTCTCTCTCTCTCTCTCAAACATCTCTCTCTCTCTCTCTCTCTATCTGCTTCACCAGTAACACACCCATGATGACCCAGTTCCCGGTCTCGTGCCACAGTTTGAAGAGGTGTTTCCCCGTTGTATTCCCTCATGTTAAGGCATCTGTATTTAGATATTTAGAGGGGAGTGTTTGTAAACAGAGGATGGAAAACATTTAAATAAATATTAGTTCTTTACCAAGCAACAGTTTATGAAATCTAATTTTGTTGGTGCAAATTAAAGGATAAGGCTGGCGTTATACTTCATACTGTTCTTTGGGCTCTTCTTACATCATTTTATAGTATTTTGACGCCACTAATTTCTTTAATGCATCAACGCAACTTGTGATTTTTAGGTTGTTGCTCAGTTTTAAAGCTAGAGTGAAGATACTGACATCATATAGATAGATAGATAGATAGATAGATAGTAACTTAATTGATCCCGAGGGAAATTCAAGTTTCCAGCATCACAGTTCCATAGTGCAAAAACATGTTAGTAAAAAGGCACAAGTAAGTAGTACAAAGTATAAAAAATATACCAGATATAAAAATACCAGGAGATGAGGAGCAGGGTAACGACTGAGATACAGGACTATTAAAAATGTGAATGTAGTGATATCAACTTTTTGTTAGTTAAAGATATGGTTGACGATGTTGGAAAGCTAGCATAATCTGAAAGTAGCATGGCCTCAGGAGCTCCGTCTAAACTGCGAGAGGACGCAGCGAGCACTGTGGCCACGGCCTCGGGAAGCACCTTCGCCCCGAGCCTTTCCAAGCCGACCTAGAGCCGGTCGCGGCGCACCGCCTCGTATGCGGGACTCCCCAGCCTGCCGTGTGACGCTCACACCCTCCAGCTGGCTGTTAACGAGGGTCTTTAGACACAGAGAGGTACTCGTATCGCTACTCGGTATCGGAGAGAACCCAAATGTAAGTACTTGTACTCGGTCTGAATCCCTACACAACGGTGATCAGAAGTGTCTTCTATTAGTTTTCCACCTCCGATGAAGAGCAGCCGCTTCTCAGGCCTAAGGGCCCTATTTTAACCATTAGATGTTATTTTAGAATATATTTATTATTATTTATTATTTGGCATAAATTCCAAAGAAATTTCAACTAAGTTACTTACTAATTATCACCTAATTACCATGAAACTTACGGACCTGTAACATGAAGTGTGACCGGATCCTCCACTACTGTTCGGAGTAACTTAATGTTTGACTCGTGTATTTAGTTATTTTATTTTAGTGGCTTTTCAAAGGCTTTTTATTTCTTTCATACACATCGATTTTACCTCCACAACACGGACATCACCTTTCTATCTGACCCTCCATCTCTCTCTCCTCTGACCTGCTCCACCTCCGGCTGCCTCCATCCACCCATTATCAGCAGTCTCTCTCTCTCTCTCTCTCTCTCTCTCTCATTTCCTCTGTTAGTTTGTGGGCTCTCTCCCTCCGTTCATCTCTCCATCCCATTTCCAAACCAGCCTGTTGCTAGGATACACGTGGGGTCCATTCAGTGAAAGCTAACTGCCTCCACCACCACCACCACCACCACCCCTGCTCTTCATCCTCCTCCTTGTCCACCCCTCTTCATCCAATAGACTGACACACACACACACACACACACACACACACACACACACACACACTGGGGTATGCTGACTACACACAAAAGGAGTCCAGAAACACACACCACTGCAGCCCCGAGGAACCATAATGCATTGCAGCAGAAAGCTCCACTTCAACAATACAATCAGACAACAGGAAGAGCGACAATCAGTCCAGTCGGACATTTCATAACACAAAATAACACATAATGAAACAACTCTGAAATATCTGTCTTTAAACAAACACTGTTGGAAAATTACTAAAAACATCAACCTCCTCCGTGTTTCAGCACCAACCAGGTGAAGCAGATTTACAATGACAAGATATAGATATAGTATAATAGATATAATAGATATAAATATATTCATTAGTCCAGGAGTCCCCAACAAGTAGCATACTACCAGTTTCTGAGTGGTTCCAGGAATATGTACATATTAGCACTGTCAACTGATTAAGAAAAAAGAAAAATATGAAATATAAATATAAATATAATATTACGAGAATAAAGTCATAACTTTACGAGAAAAAAGTTGTAATATTACGAGAATAAAGTCATAACTTTACGAGAAAAAAGTGGTAATATTACGAGAATAAAGTCTTAACTTTACGAGAAAAAAAGAAAATAACACATAAATTTACTACTTTATAATATTATGACTTTATTCTTGAAATCTCAGATTTATTTTTTTTTCTCAATGTGGTCCTAATACTCCGTCGTACCGTCGTACCATATACCTACAACAATGACAAATAAAAATGAAAATGTAAACAAAAAAACAGTTACTAATTTCCATTTTTAAGAATCCACATGGAGCCTCTGGAGAGGAGCTGAAGAGACGCAGGTTGCTGACTTCTGATCTAAGGGAGTCAAAGTCAGACGCTTTGCACACTAAACCATCCACCTCAACCTCCTCATTACAACATCTCACTACTTCCACCTCTGCGACTCGACTGTGGACTGTTATACATTTAGAGTTTGTCAGGAAGGTTTAAACGTGTTGTTTTTAGCATTTGAACAAACTTTTTCTTTGTAAAGGGAAACTCTAACAACAGTAAATGTCATCTTCTCCAAAGTAAACACAAAGATAACACCACCATCCTCCGATAGTTAATTAACCTTCAGCAGGAAACACAATCACCTGTTGCTAAACACAACACAGTTTTTTAACACAGACTTTTTTCTAAAAAACGTATACCTGAACTTTGCCCCTGCCGGCCGTCACGTTTTTCTCATTTCCTCTCGTTTCTATTGCCAAGAAGTGTTCACACCGCATCGCAGCAGGTGTGAAGCTGACAAACGTAAAAATAAAGCTGAAGACAAAACAACACCGTCTTAATTAAGAGAGAGAGAGTTTTATATTGAGACACTTAATTGGTTGGATAAGAACTGATTCTACACAGAAATAGACGTGTAAAAGTACAAGAAAATGAGAATAAAAACTTTGGTCTGTAATGACCAACGGGCCAACAAGCATTCAAAGAGGATATTTAGAGCTATAAGGATGAAGGACATTTGCAGAGTAGCTCTTCATCAACACATCAGAACAGTTGGTGTGGGTGTATATTTATTTATTAGTTATATTTATAAGTAACGGTAAGAAGATGAAATACGACCGAGCAGGTCAGGTGAAAGTAATCCATCCATGAGTTTTAAGGTTATCACAGAAACAATAACTTTATATTCAGTCTAACGATACCAGGAATTAAGTAGTCGTTACCAATACCAGTGAAATTCCACGATTCTCAATATCAAATCAATATCACGGTAAAAAACACAAATAAGTTGTTGTCACACTGGTTTTTGTTATTAAGTTAATCAGGTCATTATTCCCTCTCTATTATCTCTTTTATTATTTTGCCGTGAAAACATCTCCTTCAAACATCTGGATTTATTCAAGTTTCTCACCAAAAAAAACTACATTTTACAAGATCACATCTGAACGCATCATGATAACGTTAGAATTTACCTTCCCATTTTTACTGAATAGAGCCTGAACACATCATAATGTCACCTCCCGCGTTGAAATCGGCATCACGAGGGCTGGTTAACGTTAGAATACAGAGAAGTGGAATTTAAAGATTGAGGCAGGTGATTGCCGGATGATCGCTAAAACAAAGGATGTGCTAAAGATCAGACGGCAGGGATTGAGCTCTAGACAGATAAACTGTAGCTTCTTGCTCATGTCATTCATTCATTAGCCCCATTTGAAACCAGCGCTATCCGTTGCACCCACGTAATCAGTGCAGTTTTATCTTGTATTGTGAATTTTTGCAACAAATGGAATAATAAAACGGACTCTGTGTGAAAAGGTTCTGTGCGTAACGCTGCACTCTGAATAGATGGAAGCAACGATGAGAGATATTGTTGGTTGAGCTTCTGAGTTTCTGACAACATGTGGGGTCCCCAAAGCAGCCTGACAGTCGGTCTAGATGACCTAGAGTCACGGAACAGAGTGAAACGGCATGTTGGACAGACATAACACGGAGCTTCTAGGAAACCTTGGACTGTCCACAGAGCTGTAACAGGCCTCTCTGTTCACGGGGTCGATCGTATCTGTTGTTACTTCTTCGTTTTATCAGACATGGATACGCTCCGGCTGCTGCTCCTCTCTGTTCAGGTTCCTCTCAACCTCTCGTCACCAAAAAATATATGTGACGCTGGGAGAATGATGGGAAACCACTTCTGTAATCTGTCACACTGTTTGCACTTTAAGCCGACATGCTGCTCAGACCATATAAGAGAATAACCCCACCTTCCAGGGGGGGGGGGGGGAATCCATTCACCAATGTATGTATTGCGATTTTTTTTTTACGATTTTGAAACATGTTTTAATGCCAGAATCATTATTTTTGCTTCATCTGAGTCTCTGTGGAGGTAGAAGGAAGTTACCACTTTTATTGTTGTAGTCTGAGTAACGTGACGTCATATCCGTTCCGTATCCGTCAACCAAAACAAACCTCAGAGAGTATAAAATGAGGAAGTAGAAAACGGCGGGAAAAGCAGAGCTAGACATCACGGCTAAAGCTGCATGCTAACTCTGTCACGGACAGGAAACGTTATCATTTCGCGGTAACGTTGCGGTGGAGCCGGCCGTCGCTCTCGTCTCCGTGGTCAAATGGGCCGACGCTACAACTGTAGAGCACCCAGATACTGACATTTGTGTTCTCTGCATTGAAACGGCCCCGATGGAGCTGACCATGGATGGATAAAGAAAACGGAGCTGACGGGAGAGCTAGAGACCACCTTGGAGAAGTTAGAGGAAGTAGACACGTGGGACTACGTCTGCGATACGATAACGTTTCCTGTCCGTGACAGAGTTAGCACGCAGCTTTAGCCGTGATGTCTAGTAGGGGTGTGAAGGTGAGGAAATTTTCAAAACTTGTGACAACACCGGTGTTACCGATTACACCGGACATTTTACAAGAAAAGATGACGGTCAACATGTGTAGCGTGTTTACTTTGAACTTTACCGTCGGGTGGCGGTGTGTCTGGCCTCTCCGGTTCAGCTTTTGCTGCGGGGCCGCGGGGGTCTACCTGGCCTTATGGCGTTGGGTTTGAATCTGAAATCCTTCGCCATCGTCTCGTCTGTCAACTCTCTCTAGTCCCGTGTGTGAAATCTGACTCCTGCTGCTCTGAGCTGAGACTCCGTACGGAGCAGAAACACTCTCACTTTATAACTGTGGCGTCCGTCGTCCTACTTTGTGTTGATAACACGCTTAGTTATGTATTTTTTTTTTATTTGGTGTATGCGGGGGCTGATACCCGAAAATGAACTAAATGGGTTTTATTTCTTTATAAAAAATATCAAAATGACGGTGGACGACGGTGGACAAGTGATGTATAATCGGTGTTTGTACGGCAAACCCTATGAAGTGTAACTCCCTCAGGAACGCCTGGAGGGAGTTCCTTCAGATTTGGCACAAACGTCCACCTGAACTCAAAGATGAACTGAGGATGCTAACTAGAATGGCACTCGGAGAGCGCAGACCTCCGCCAAGCTGCCCGAGTACGACGTGCAGCTGGCGCCATCATCCACGTGTATTTTTGTTTATGTTGAGATCAGCTGTACGTAGCGGAGCATCATAAAACACTTCATTCAAACTGGACAGAAACTAAATAAAACTCACCTAAACCGTCGTTGTTACTCTTTCCAGTCACCAAGTGTGCTTTGGTCCAACTCAACTGTAATTTCACCGAGTTTAATGTGAAAAAACGCCGAATCTACAGGTGTCCCCCCCTCCCTCCACCCCCTGCTCTCTCTCTGTCTCTCTGCTGGCAGAAGGAAAGAGGCGGGGTGATGCATCATGAAAGCGTCGTCAGTTACACTGCGCATGTCTTAAAGCCTGTGGTGTTAATGCACAGGCTGACCGGAGTTATTAAAAAAAATTCCTGAAGCCGGATCGTGATCCAGACCGCCACCAAAATCTAATGGATTGTTCATTGTGCCAAACCCCACCCGTCCAAAAAATGTAATTCAAATCCATTGCGAACCAACAAACAAACCAACGCCGGTGAAAACATAACCTCCTTCCTAAGCCGTCGGCCTTGGAAGGAGGTAATTATGACAATTTCACACAAATGTCTGACAGGATGAAATGATGAAGTGATGACATTTCGGACAGACGTGGATGTAAACTGCTGGTTGGCCGGTTGGCGGTCGACCGCGAGGCGCCAGTTCTAGTTTTGAATTGTCTAGTTTTACAGATTTATCTTAACAATGTCTGTATTGTTAGATGAGGAGCTACAGAGTTCGTCATCAGTCAGAGAAAATCAGTAAGGGTTCAGATGATGCATATCTACGTTAAATAGTGTAAAATAACACACGTACACTGAAGCTGATGTCTGATAATGAGCGGTTGTTGCTGTCCGCCTCCGCTTTTAATCAAACACAGTTAAAGTTGAATAACGTGACATCCAACATCCGCGGTGCTGTGACATTAAAGTTTAGACTGCGACGCCTGCTCTCACACCTTTCTGTTTTTCTGAAACTCCAGCTAACAAAGTGTGTTTTAATTGGCTGGATAAGATATAAAAAAAAACAGATCTTGATTACTTACAGATCGTGCTCAAATCTTAATTAGTGATTCTGGATTTAGACGGTTGCCATGCCTTCAAAGATTTCACCGTAATAAACACCGCTCTGCTCTCTGTCACTCAGTCTCTCGTTCGTCGCTCCTGAACTAATTAAAAGTAATAAACTTTGACATTTCTATATAAATACATATTTTCACTTCGTTTTGCTCTGTTAAAGCTTTTGTTTTTGAATTTATATGTGAAGGGTGGAATAAAAATACGATGTATATGTGATGAAGTGGCCTGGAAATGTAAAGCAGCAGCGGGTAGAAATTAAGCAAATATGATTAAGAAAAGTTATTTTTATAAAACCGTCACTATATATGAGACACGTAATCTATGTTCCACTTGAATTACAATATGCTGAAAGGTTATTATAGAACTTCTGCCCAATGATGCCATAAACGTTCTACCCTTGCTTTAGATAGATAGATAGATAGATAGATAGATAGATAGATAGTAACTTTATTGATCCAGAGGCTTTAAAAGTTGAATGATAAATTGTCGACTGACACAATAGATTAAAAAGGATTTAATACATTAAATCATTTAGAGTAAAAACTCAGCTGTTAAAGTTAATCGCAACTTTGATTTAATTCAATACCTTCCACATTTTAGTGAACTTAATCACATGAGTCTAATGTCTATAGAATAATGGCACCATCGGCGTTAAGACTGGTTCCCTATAAGCCTCGTTTCACTCTGTAGTTCTGTCTGCCAACCGGGTACGACCTCCTGGGAGAATGAAGGCTCCATGTAAGGCACAAAGGAAGTGCGTCAACCCAAGCCCCCGAGGAAGAGCGCCGGTCGTCAATCCCGACTTTCGTAGTGGCCAAACGGCGGCACTGCAACTTCCGTGTCCGTCACGTGATGCCATTGGGCCCAAAAATACTTTTTCCCGTAGACTTACATTGCGCTAACAATAATACCACTCAGGAACACTAGTTGTCTTATTGATATTTTAATTTACATTATTAAAACAGTCGCTGGTTATTTGTGTAACTGCACATTCTGATTTTTTTCCCATCTTTCCCATCCATCCATCCATCCATCCATCCAACCATCCAACCATCCATCCATCCATCCATCCATCCAACCATCCAACCATCCATCCATCCATCCATCCATCCAACCATCCAACCATCCATCCATCCATCCATCCATCCATCCATCCATCCAACCATCCATCCATCCATCCATCCATCCATCAATCCATCCATCCATGACCAGTCCCTCTCCCCAGCAACGTTTTCCAGCTCTTCCTGGGGGACCCCAAAGCGTTCCCAGGTCAGACCAGATATATAATCTCTCCAGTGTGTTCTGGGTCTACCCTGGGACGTCTTACCAGTTGGACGTGCCCAGAAAACCTCCAAAGGGAGGTGAAGGAGCAGCGTCCCTACTCCGAGCTCCCTTCGGATCTCTGAGCTCCTCACCCTCTCTCTAAGGCCGAGCCCAGCCACCCTACGAAGGAAACTCATTTCGGCCGCATGTGTCCATGATGTCATTCTTTCGGTCACTAACCCAAATCTCATGACCAGAGGTGAGGGTTGGAACGTAGATGGACCGGTAAGTCGAGAGCTTTGCCTTCCGGCTCAGTTCCCTCTGAACCAGAACCAACGGTCCGGTACAACGCCCGCATAACTGCAGACGCTGAGCCTCTCTATAATCTCGGATGACAGATTTTTAAATGAATCCTGTACATCAGAAAGGGTTTTAACCAGCTATTCATCCTGTTGAAGGTCATGTAATCCTTTGGTTTTAGTGGTAAAACATAAAAATATACCCCAAAAAGTGTAGAATTGATGTTTTTCAGAGACCGAATAGCTGCTAATTGATGAGGCTCGTTAGCGGTAGGAGGGAGCTACTCGGCTGCTGGTACATTTTCTTTGGTTCTCTCTGTATTTGTGGTGGAGTGCTGCTGAAAAAAAACCCCAAACAAATGGATCTTGAGTCACTTACATTGAGTTTGTAACTGTGCTGGTATTTTTTTTTTTTTACCCACCTCCCCCTCGCCGTTCTCCCGTTGCCATGGTGAACAGCTCCGTTTGGCCGCGGCGATGGTGAAAAGAAATTAACACCAGTCTTAATTAGACTGCAAGGCTTCAATTTCTACCTTCGTCCCTCCTCCTCCTCCTCTTCTCCTGACCTTCTCCTCCCTCTCATCACTCCCCTCTCCCACCTGAAAGGCAGGCTGGCATATTAACAGCAGCCACCAGGCATAATTAATGAGACCAGTCAGTCACAGTCGGCCCTCTGAGATCATCAACAGTTCCAACTCACAGAGTGATATAAACCCGGTCCCTGCTTTAGGAAACGTCATGTAGAAATCTAAAAAGTGCCCCGTCTGAAAGTATCATTTTGATCATTTTAGAGATTAGTATCTTTTTATAAAGTTAAGTTTTAATATCAGTCTTTTCCTAAAAGTCAGATCACACATTAAAGATTAATTTATCCAATATGAGGCATGTCAAAGCACACAGATTTTATTATTTTAGTTAGCATGCAGCTTTAGCCGTGATGACTAGCTCTGCTTTTCCTGTCAATGTGTGAAACCCAAAGTGTTTCCATTCTTTACTGGATGTAGTCAGAGATGTCCTGAAGTCAAATATATCAGGATCATTGTCAGGAATTATTTATTATATTATATCCAGCAACCCAGAAATCAAAGAATAAAGACATTTCCCTCACAGATTAGTGGTATTTTCTTTTTAATCTATAAGGGACATGTAATGTTTTATACTTCTGGTGAATATAATCCATCAATCTGATTTCCATAGATGTATTTTGTATATACAGTTCCCTTTGTTAACACCTTATTTTGAAAAGCGGACGTAGTCCCACGTGTCTACTTCCTGTAACTTCTCCAAGGTGGTCTCTAGCTCTCCCGTCAGCTCCGTTCTCTTTATCCATCCATGGTCAGCTCCATCGGGGCCGTTTCAATGCAGAGAACACAAATGTCAGTATCTGGGTGCTCTACAGTTGTAGCGTCGGCCCATTTGACCACGGAGACGAGAGCGACGGCCGGTTCAACCGCCACGTTACCGCCATACCATAACGTTTCCTGTCCGTGACGGAGTTAGCATGCAGCTTTAGCTCTGCTCTGTCTAGCTCTACTTTTCCTGTCAATGTGTGAAACCCAAAGTGTTTCCATCCTTTACTGGATGTGTAGTGTTTACCACGCTGGATTTAACATGTGAGGGTGCAGGTCGTATCCACGACGACCCTCCAACGTTTTAGACTTCCTAGTTTCGGCTCGCTGCGGTTTGTTTTGGTTGACGGATACGGAACGGATGTGACGTCACGTTACTCAGACTACAACAATAAAAACTTCCTTCTACCTCCACATAGTAGCAGATGAAGCAAATATATCGATTCTGGCATTAAAAAAATCAGCATCCCCTGCTTTATGGTCTATCTGACTCTAAATGGGACCATAATGTACTAAATGAACATCACGCTGTCTTGAAGAAGACTTGAAACTAGCGATTGAGACCATAAACTCATGTTTACAATGTTTACTGAGGTAATAAATCAAGAGAGAAGGGTTAGCAACCAGAGGAGTCGGAGGTTGCCGCCTGCTCTAAACACAGCCGAAGCTGTCGGAGGAGGGAGTCTGAGCCGACCGGCTGCTTCTACAAAGCTGTAAAACAAACAAACAAAAAGCAACTGTCTGACAGTCGGTGATGATCCTGCTCTCAGTCTTCACATTCAGCAGCAGGCAGCTAAATGGGCCATGACACAAACCAACACACTTCTCCCCCTCATCCCTCTTCCACCTCTCCTCTCTTCCCTCCCTCCATCCATCCATCCATCCATCCATCCATCCATCCATCCATCCATCCATCCATCCATCCATCCATCCATCCATCCATCCATCCTGCTCACTGTGACCTGCTTCTATCCCTCTCTCTCTCTATATACAGCAGCATCCCATCGCTCCGTCTTACTCCAACTATCCATCCATCATCTCCAGCTCTCTCCGGAGGATTTGATACCACAATCCAAACACTCCTTCCCAGATGCTGCACATATTCTGTCCTTTTTCTGTCTATATAGTCCTTCCTTTCTTCCACCTCTCATCTTCTTATCCCTCCTCAGTGCAGTCCACCGGAGAGAGCATCCCACTTCAGATGAAGAAGCAGGCCAAGGCAAACGTCCTGTTCTTTGTGACATTGACCACAATATTAACCGGATTAAGGTTGACAAGTAAAGAGCATTTCTGACTAACTTAACTCAACGGTGGTGTTTAAACATACGGAACCCAAAGAGTTGTTGATGGGGCGGTTCAGGTCCTTCCTCCGGTTAAAACTGAATAAATCGCCTACTGAGAACACATCGCACCGACTAGATTTACGTTACAGTAAGTGTTGTAGTTGGGTTATTTAGTGTTGTTATCTTGCGTTGCTCTGTGTACATCGAAGCAGCTAAACGCTGGCCCACTCTAAAAGATTTATCAAATCTGACCAGAACATGTGAGAGCGCCCAAAACATAACGACAGGTTGTGTTAAATTGAACAGGTTTCTTCCTGTAGTGTGTGGAGAGAAACAGCAACAACACACACTAACACATTCATTCATCAACAACAAGAATCCCACTAAAAAAGAGACGGAAATCTCCCAAAATCTCTGGTGATCAAACGTGACTTTAGTGTAAACAAACACGGCCGACGACGGGCAGGAAGGATTAGTGATGTTAGTTTTTACTTTGTACTGAACATGGAAGAAGGATGGATGGATGAAGTCATGGAGACACGTTGTTTCCCACGTGACTGCGTCATCGGCTGTCCTCGGGGTTCCCTACACACAACAGGAGATCCCGTCGGAAATATTCAACATGTTTAATATTTATCATCTGAGATCGTTGCGTCCAGGATGGACTTCAGAGCCGATCGGGGGGGATGTAAAAAACACTCTGAACATACCTCATACCACAGGAACATCTGGAAAGATCATCTTTAGATCCATCAAACAATCAGGGCTGTGCTGTAGTGTGGACGCGGTATAAACTGACAAAGTGCGGTTTGACTCAGGACGCTTCTCACCTGATGATTCACATCAATGAATTCAGGGGATTTTAGTTGGGGTTTTTTAAACATAAAAGCTTAGAAAAGTAAAGTAAAAACAAAACTTTTGGTGAAAAGACATGACAGAAACATAATAGTGATGATGATACTAATGATGATTATTATTATTATTATTATTATTATAATAATGATAGTGATAATGATGATTGCAATAAGGGAGATGTTGATGATGGTGTCGATTTTGACGTCTGCAGACACACACACACACACACACACACACACACACACACACTCAAATCTAAGGAGCTAATTATCCAGCTGTATCCAGCAGGGCTGAGAGAGGGGCATTGTGGGAAAAGAGGAAGGGTTCGGGGGGGGAGGGTGGAGTGTCTGTGGGGAGACGGTGAGGATGGAGGAGGAGGAGGGATGCTGGAGGGAGGTGGGGTGTGTGTTTTGGAGGAGGGGGGAAGACGTGATAATGAGAAGCCCATTGTCCCACAAGAACATCTCCCTCCTCCTCCTCTTCCTCCTCCTCCTCCTCCTCCTCCTCCTCATCCTCCTCCTCCTCCGTCCTCCTCTTCCTCCTCCTCCTCCTCCTCCCTCCAGAGAGCAGCCGGTCTACACCACCGGTTTGCAAACCAGCAGGAAAATCTCCTCTTTCCTCCATAAAAGTGAACAGGTGAATCCTGCTGAACCGTTTTATCACCTCCACCTCCAGGAGAGATTAAAAAAAGGACACGAAATCCATCCCTCCATTATCTGTAACCGCTTATCTGCTGTAGAGAGTCGCGGTGGGCTGGAGCTCATCCCAGCTGACACGGGACAAGCGGGCGAGGTAAACCCTGGACAGGTTTCCAGACAATCACAGGGCTGACACAGACCCCCTTTACACCTGACACTAGAATGCATCTCGCATCCAGATATGATTTAACCTGATTACATTTACGCCTGGTATTAATGAGGGCTGTATGCATGGTGGTTTACGATTTTTAAATAGATGTTTTAATGCCAGAATCGATGTATTTGCTTCATCTGAGTTTATGTAGAGGTAGAAGGAAGTTACCGCTTTTATTGTTATAGTCTGAGTAACGTGATTTAATTTATAAGGGACATGTAATGTTTTATACTTCTGCTGAATATAATCCAATCAATCTACCGCCATACGATAACGTTTCCTGTCCGTGACAGAGTTAGCATGCAGCTTTAGCTCTGCTCTGTCTAGCTCTGCTTTTCCTGTCAATGTGTGAAACCCAAAGTGTTTCCATCCTTTACTGGATGTGTAGTGTTTACCACGCTGGATTTAACATGGGAGGGTGCAGGTCGTATCCACGCTGACCCTCCAACGTTTTATACTTTATCGTTTCGGCTCGCTGCGGTTTGTTTTGGTTGACGGATACGGAACGGATATGACGTCACGTTACTCAGACTACAACAATAAAAACTTCCTTCTACCTCCACATAGACTCAAATGAAGCAGATATATCGATTCTGGCATTAAAACATCTATTTCAAAATCTCCTTGAAGACGTCACAGAGTTGATTTTTGTGTCTCTATTGTTTTCCAGCTGCTTCGCCCAAAAGCTCGGCCCTCACATGACCTCCGCCTCAGAGGAACACGTATACACCGGACTATGATCGGCTCGGGTCAAAGGGAGGGTAGGACACACACACACACACACACACACACACCAGAGACCCACCAATTCCTGTCAACTTAGGGTTTTTATAATGACAGAATAAGGGGCTCTTTGAGATAGCAGAGATCACTGAGGCCTGATAGAGGGGGCCTCCCCAATTAAGACTGTCAGACCCCCAGATGCTCTTCTAGAGAGTCCCTCCTCCTCCTCCTATCATGGCTCTACATTGGGACAAATTGTCTCTGTTGCTGCTAATAGGAGGACAGACGAGACACACACACACAGAGGTTTCATTCATCCATCTGTTTACCTAAACGTTCCATTTCCATCCCACCGCGGTGCCGATAAGAGCGCAGGCAGGCCCGGTTTATCCGAGTCATTTCCAAGTCAAGACAGCTCCGAGTATCTGATTCTCCCTGAATGAGTCCTCGTCAACAGTTTACCTTTCAGCCGTTTAGGTGTCGTTCTCATGCGGCAAAACTAATCATGAAGGCAGCGGGGGGGAAATATGAAGCATCACTTCTGTGGGTTCTTTAAATTACAAACAAACAAACAAACAAACACCAGAGTAAACTAGATGGAAGGTATTCTGCAGCTCTCCACCGTGGAGAGAATGACATGGTACCGACGGCTTCCTGCGGTTTTCTAGTTTCATATGATACCAGTATCTTCCTCTAAGTTTCAGTTTGCTGTTCAGACTCAAACGATCATCAGTGATCCTGCAGCTTGGAGGATGACCTTTGACCTGCAGCTTGGAGGATGACCTTTGACCTGCAGCTTCTACTATAGTCAGACGTCATATTCACATTTTAACAACAACCTTCTTTTTTTAACTTTGAGCCCAAAATTAAGTTATTTATCAAAAACATTTTGGCGAACAGTGTGGCTGATCAACTTAGTCAGGAAATGACTCAAATAAATATATAGTAGTAGTATATAATATTTACATATAGTAGTAGTATATACAGTATAGTCACACACCGATGATCCACGGAGCAACGGATTCAACTCTTTGTACAAAAGGCTCTGCTTGTAACCGGCCAACCCTCGTCTGTCTACGGCTCCGGTTGAGGCCAGAGAAGGGAAGGGGAAGAAGTCATCACATGTACTTGACACCACCGTCTAGATAGCAACTATTATTAGACCCAACAAACCACTCAGTGCTTCCTTCTTCAGCCGGAGCCTCAGACTCAATAAATAAATAAAAAATTGTCATTAAATATCGCAAAAAATATATTAAAAATGAATGTAGGCTTTAATTAACTGATAAAAATGTGATAAAAGTTTATATTTTTGTTTGCTTCTTTATTTATTTATCTTTGTATTAAATCCCTTATTTAATCACTCTTCTGTTTAATATTCCCTTTTATTTATTTATTTATTTATTTTTATTAAATCTTAAATTTATTTATTTATTTTTGCTAATTTATCATTTATTTATATATTTTGCATTTAATTTGTGACCCCATGACATAAGTTGAGTGACAGCCCCCTAATTTGCATAATGAGGCAGAAATGCAAAAAAAAAAATGTGTAAAGAAAAGAATACAGAAATAAATAAGTTTAGGGAAATAAATAAGGGGTGAAATGCAAAGGGAAATTAAGCAGAAATAAATAAATGCATAAACATAAATAAATACATACATTCAAAATAAATATAAAATCCAAAATAAATAAATGTCATTAAATATAGCAAAAGAAATATAAAAAATTAGTGCAGCCTTTAAGTAACTGATTAAATGTGACATAAATTAGTTTTTGTGTTTTAATTTGCTTCTTTATTTATTTAGTTTTGTATTAATTCCCTACAGAAATAATTTAGTTTGGGGCAATAAATAAGGGGTGAAATGCAAAGAGAAAATCATACATAGATAAATAAATGAATGCATAAACACATTAATAAATACTTACATTTAAAATAAATATAAAATCAAAAATAAATGAACAAATAAATATAAGAATTAATTAATGAATGATTTAATATAAATAAATACAGAAATAAATAAAAGGGAAAATGTAAATGTATGTTTGTATGTTTGATTGCAAGGGACTTTCAGAGTGAAATAAAACAGTTCAATATAACTAATAAAGCACTGAAAACCAAAAACCATGAAAGGTAGGGATCATACAGACATGGATGTTCCCAACGCAGGCACACACACACACACACACACACACACACACACACACACACACACACACACACACACACACACACACGGGTCTGATGGTGTACACGTTACAGTATTTTACATTAATAAGAACTCTACATTTACCTCACAGCCACATTCTCTTCATGTCTTAAACCAAAGACCTCCGCCAGCAGAACGGGTGGTTTCTCTACTAATTAAACTAATTAATAACAAGTGTCCTCTTGAATTAACTGGAGGGTCGTTTTTCCACCATGAGCCAGTTAAGCGAACTTGCATTACGTATTCTAATTTTTAATAACTTGTGGTTTCTTGTAGTGACAAAAGGGACAGGACTGCAGAACAGAATCTCTTTCCCTGAGCTGGATGCCACAAAGCTTCTGTTACCACTCTTCCTCTTTAATGGTGAGTTATCAAAAGTAAAAAAAAGCTGTTGAACAACAAGTCATTTTTCAGACCCAAAGAGGATCTTTACAGTCTTTCAGAGGCTGCAGCAGGTTCAGTTTTAGAGCGATAGTGAGTTACCAGATATCTGAAACTAGAAAACCTAACGAATCAATTGGTAACGCTCCAAAGTTAGGCTAAATTTTGGCGAGGAAAAACTGTCATGGCCATTTTCAAAGGGGTCCCTTGACCTCTGACCTCCAGATATGCAAATGTAAATGGGTTCTATGGGTACCCACGAGTCTCCCCTTTACAGACATGCCCACTTTATGATAATCACATGCAGTTGTTTTGAATATTTCTGCATACTGGGATCCCTAAGCAGTGTTGAATTCCATAAATTGGGTCTCACTGTAAAGCTGAGACTCTGGTGGATCCAATGAGCCCAACTGGATTCATGTGTGATGATGTTAGTCCCCATAGGAGACATTTCATTGACCTCCCTGTATAAAATGACCTGTGGTGACCTCTAAGATAATCACAGCCTCATGAAACTTTACAGCCACAAACTAGAGACCTAGAGCATTCAGAGGATGGATGGATCAGACTAGAGACCTAGAGCATTCAGAGGATGGATGGATCAGACTAGAGACCTAGAGCATTCAGAGGATGGATGGATCAGACTAGAGACCTAGAGCATTCAGAGGATGGATGGATCAGACTAGAGACCTAGAGCATTCAGAGGATGGATGGATCAAACTAGAGACCTAGAGCATTCAGAGGATGGATGGATCAGACTAGAGAC
>CAKAKR010055152.1:0-12620 GCA_916700685.1 Adelosebastes latens
GGTGACTACGTCCACTTCAGTCTACATGTCAAATAATTTGTAAAATAACATGCTCCAACACATGTTTCTCAGCTGTAATATTTAGTGTCAGTTAAATAAAATAACAATACATCAAATAACGATGTGAAAACAATCAGTTATTGGGGGTTTCGCTAACTATGTGGCGTTTTACTGCAGAGCACTAAAAACATCAGATAATCAATTTGGTGTTCCTGCACACCGCACTAAAGTAAGATTGTGAAAATACACCTGTCCAAATGTTTCCAAACTGCTTGCTTTTATTGAAGACGAGGTCCGTCGATTGTTTCCCCCTCTAAAGAAAAGCTAGCAGCTACGCTTGACTGCACTGTGCGCCCGGTGAACTGATCTTTCATGCTTCATCAACGTAGAAAAAATAACGTTTTAATGATAAGATTTGTTGATTTTCTTCCTTCCCTGACCCGTAATATATTTATTAAACTTGCATAATTCCAAATACTCAAAGTCCCAAAGATACCTGTTGTGGGTAGTTAAAATGGGGGTAAATCTTCCATCTATCCAGCTATTTCACTTGAACACACAATCAAACACAAAGCTCTTCTTCTCTCCAGTTATTTCAATGTGAATCACCACAATAAGCATCAACAAGCACAATCCTGGAATACAAAATGAAAGTCCAACAACTGATATCAGTTTTATCACGTGTCGTCGCTGTGACTATCCATTGCTGATGGAGAGAAGATGAAGATGAAAAATGGCCATCAAACAAAGTGGTTATACCATCAACCACTGACGTAAGTTAGTCCATACAGAAATGACTGGGATGTAGAAATGATGCAGACATCTGCAATCAGACACCTGAATTATGCTACAATCGTGTACAGAGGGACATGAACAATCAAGTTACTCTATATTCCATACAAAAACTGAAAAATTAGGAAAATAAATGTAATACTTAATTGTTAAATTGTGATTTAATTGTGTCAAAACTACAAGTCTTAATAACTAATGAATGAACTAATGAGTAAATCTTCCGGGATCTCTGCCACTGAAAATACCCCCGGCCAGTTTGTTCTTCCATAGACAATGCATCAGCAGCTGATCAATAAAAAAGATCATCCTTCAAAAATCCATACTCATTTAAAATGACATAAAACTGAACATAGAGTCGGCGGAGAGCGAGTCAAAAGAGGGAGAAAAGGAGGAGCAGTTTTAATCCTGAGCCAAGAAAAAGAAAATCATTTGGTTGTTCAGCTGGAGTTTCACACTTGGGCAGACAGCTGTGGCAGTTATAAATATCTGTATCACGAGCTGGGATCTGGATCTGTGAAGAGAGCTGAACTGCCATCGGGAGGCTGGGCTTCTAAAAATAGCAGGCAGGCTGGCTGGCAGGCAGGCAGCCGACTCTGCCTCTGTCTCCACTGGATTTGATTAGCCCTGAAGAAGCTCTGCCCACCCCAGCAACCCCCCGACTACAACTCCCCACCAGCCTCGACACTGTGTGTGTGTGTGTGTGTGTGTGTGTGTGTGTGTGTGTGTGTGTGTGTGTGTGTGTGTGTGTGTGTGTGTCATCATGTCTTGTCTGCAGGCCAGGTTCTTTCTCACTGCACACAGAAGCCACAGAAGCACTCTTCATTGTTAAGGAAAAGCTTACATCGGCTTTTCTGAAGTGTGATCTAATCCTCTCGCCAGCTGGTTTAAGGTTAACATCTCTACATATATACATTGACAATCTAAAACCAATCTAAAAACAAATAAAAACCTAGTTCAAATTATGACACGGCGACTTTGCGTTGTGTTATCCGACACATAGGGTAACAAAAAAAGAACCAAATGTGGCAGCATCTGAATCAAACCTTGAGATTTTGAGAGATTATCAAAGGGGAGCTGCTAAAATCACCAGCTTAATAATTCATGATCGATTATGTAAGCTGCACTGATCAATATTGTTATATTAACGACGGATAAAATGACTGTGTTTAAAGTTTAATGTCGCTCACAGTGACAAATTCACAATGTTTTATCATCAAACTCGAGCTGTTTTCATTAAAAAGCTCTGTTATGTGAATCCGCTGTACCTGCCCAGCACCAAAAGGCACAGAGACAAAGTTAGAGACTACCTGGCAAAGAAAGAGGAACTTTTATCAGCTAAAGAGACAGATATGTCCCTCAGGAGGAGACCAAAACAAAGCTAAAAGGAGAGTTTTTCATTCATCAGGTCGCCAGAAAAATGAGTACCAAATCATGATAATGTTGCTCCATGTCTGCTGCATGTGGAAATGGTGTGGTGCAGGCTAATAAGTTCACCATAATAATTTTATAAGGTGAAAATGTGTCATACATAGTACTCAGAGTTCGTTCCACTGACCCCAAGTGGCCAGAAAAACTCAGTGACAGTCAGTGACAGACTTTTGCGTTTGTAGGGCTGGCCCTCTGCGGTCTAGCCAAAAATGAGTATTGGGCAAAGGTAAATAATAACGTTATCATGATGTGTTTAAGTGTAATCTTGTAAAATTTAGTTTTACCAAAAAACAGTATGCAAACTGTAATAAAGGAGTGTATGTTGAAATATATAAGATTTATTGTTTTGTTGTTACCGTTTTGTTTATTGAAAACGAAAAATAATCGACTAATTCTGGTGATTTTCGAATAGTATTTTTGCTTGGAATGCACATCCCTAGTATCGACTACTAAATTTGTGTCCACTGCAGTAATATCTCACCAATGAATGACTACCTGAAATGGGACTGTTTCATTTCACATTTGGCTGAGTTAAGAGGTGCACGTCATACAGAAAATTGTGCACTCTAAAACCGCTGATATTGGCAGGAGGACGTCCAGTAACAGCATCGTCTCTCTCACACTGTTTGCTCTCCGGCCTCAGAGGAACACAGACATCTACATTCTAACAGCAATCTCTATATTACAATAATGACATTATGAGGAGGGAAATAAAATTGCACTGGATGCAGCTTTGCAGCACCCTAGACATTTGGTGTTTTGAAGATAATCGCCGGGCGTGTCTGAGGGGGCCTGCCTATTCCAGTATCATAGCTTCACTTGAAATGCCCTCGATGACATCTGTCCGGTGAAGATAGGTTCACAGGAGGGCTAAGTGAATGAGCAGGAATGCGCACCGGCCAGCATTACGGTGACTCACGGGCAATCACAAAGGTGGGATTACTGTATCCCCTTCTTTTCTCTTACACCCAGCCTGTCACTCATGTCAGCCCTCACATAAATCCCCAGCAGATCCTCTGCATCTGCTGCTGCTGCTTCGGTCACGTGCGCAGACACTCCGATGGGGACGATCACGGCAGAACTCTTCGCAGACACAATCAAACCACAACAGAGCTCGAGGAGGTGATGTGCTCCCACTGAGGACAGGCAGGTGGAATGAGACATAAAGCCGCGGTGATGAGGTGAGAGGAGTAATTGACAGTGTCAAAGAAACCAAGTTGTGGAAGTGCCCTCACTCTCCTAGGGGATGAGTCATTGAAAAAGTGTAAATAATCGGCAAAACCAACACGTCTGAGCGGGCTGAACTCGTTCACCTGCGCCGGATCCATCCTACCCTGACAGCATACACATTTTTCAAGCCCACAGGCGCTCCCGATTTGGTGGGAGGACTGAAAAACGGGTGCTTGAGTTGAGCGATGAAAGGTCAGTGCGATAAACATGTTGACTCCTCCTGTGCTGATTACAGATCAGTCATGATTGATTGCACTTTCTCATAGTCTGCAAGTATACATGCCAAGGAATGCCAGTGGCAAAATAGTGCATAGATACTCACGTATACAAAACTTGGGGAAAAAACAATATATAGAAAAAGTATGTCGAAACTCAAGCCTGAACAATAATAATGGGCATATTTGGTTTAGGTAGTCAAAAATGGCCAAATTCACACCTGATTGGCCCACGTAAGATTTAGATATGCAGGGAACACCCTGCTTTACTGCCAGCCAGTTTGGCTAGAAGGTTTTCAATTTCCTGTGCATCTGTCAATTCATCCTCCTGGCAAAAATCAGCTATTAGCAGCTAATATACATTCTCTCTCATTAATCATGCACACACGCTGGCCAATCAAGATCCACATAACGCTAGTGGTATGCCTTTACAAAAAGCGTTCCAACATATGCAGCGACACAGCTCCAAAACAGGAGCTAGAAAAGTTCACAGCAATGTCTTCAAGCAACATATTGGCACTTCCTGTTACAAATTAAATCAGGAGGATCGGCTTGTTAGAAAACTGTCTGAGGATGAAGGCAATTCTGCCATAAATGTGGGTCTGCCAACACAGAAAGAGAAGACAGGTAAGATAACGAAGAAATATGGAAGAAAAGCTTTGCTGGCACTGAGCGTTCCAGGAACAACCAGCCAAGAGACAGGAGTGTTGATATTGGATGATTGTGTAAAAACACAGATTGTGTTCAGTGACAGTGATGATTTTTTGCATCAAATGCCAGAATTTTTTTTAGAATTCTCTGTGCATGACAGCCGGTATGGTTAAGCTTCGTTTCCACACAGTTTTGTTTTGTGTCCGTAAATCCGTATTGTATACAGATTACGCGCCCTAGTGTTCAACGCAATGAAATGCATCTCTATATCTGGATAGATAGAAACACCAATGCACATATGCGGGAGATATTACTACATAGATATAAAAATAAATTAAATTGTGTTGACGATCAGCAAGTCATGCAGCATTTCAAAAAAACATATGTGTTGCTGCACAATCAATCCAATATATATACGGATCAGGATTTTGGATTCCCACAAAATGAACATGATCAACTGCGATATTGACGTTAAAATGCATGTTCTGCTAGAAAACTCCGCTGCATATCAAATCAAGCGATTCCTAAACTAACAGCCAGCCACCAGGGGTGATGGAGATGTTTTGGCTTCACTTTTGGGGAGCTGCCATGCCACTGCACGCGCACCCTTCAGCGGTAGCCTGTGATAAACTTTCCTAAATGTTACAGCTGCAGTCGAAAGTAATATACTGTATATCACTCGCTTTAACAGAGAGCAGATGAGCGAAACGAAAATGCACTGAATTCAGGTGAAGAGGAACCTTATTTCAAGTCTTATTTTAATGCAAATATTTGTGAACTAGCAGGAATGTTGGAAAGTGAAAGCAGTGCTCTGTTGATTTAATGTTGGGTAAATAGTTTTGGTACAATTTTGTTCTGCTTCAAGGAGATACACTGTGAACGAGGACCAGTCTTATTCTGATGTCAAGATTTGTACATAAGCAGGAATGAAGCACAACATGGAAGTAAAAGCAGTGCTCTGATTATTCAAATGTTGAAGTGCAATAAAAATATTTTGTCCCTAAGATCAATGAATAATCGTGATAAATAATCATGATCTCGATATTGATCAAAATTATTGTGATTATCATTTTGTCCATAATCGTGCAGCCTTATGTTCTCATGCAAAAATCACAGATTTACTCTCATAAAACCTTGTGGTTGGTGCATTTCGCTTTCAGACCACAAACAAACCACAGCAGAGTCCGCTTGGAATTGGATCAAGACCCTCCTTTGCAGGCGGTCTCAATCTGTTTGTTAAATCCGCACCACAGTTTGATTGACAGCTTTCACATCAGCCTAAACGAAACCCTAACTAAATGTGCAAATGGACCGAACCAAACAGATTAAGGCGTGGAAGCACCCTTACTCCCCGCCTTCCTACCTAAAGGGCACACTGCTTCCTGCATTAGCACTGAAGGTAAATCCTGAGGTGCAGAATCGTCCTATATAAATGTAAATAAATGCCAGGAAACATCCAATAGTCACAGTCACTTACATTTTGAATGATTAAAGGTCTAGCCCGTATTAACACCTGTTCCAATAATGAAAATCTACGTAAATAGAGCGTCAAATTAAAGCTCTGTTGTCCAAAGATGTATTATTCTAAGGCAATGGACCGAAGAATCTTCCTCACATCAGTTTAAACTTTTCTAACGTTATTTTTTATTCTATAGACAAAACAACATCAGTCTTATTGCATTGCATAACGTTGCATGGATTTATGTCAAACGGTGTCGTACGTGTCCACCTCCTTCTACGTCAACGTGCGTCAAGTGGTTGTCGGCTTCGGTGGGTTTGAGCCAAACCGCTGAAAACAATACAGCCCATAACGACGATGAGTCATGCAGCTGGAAACCCAGAATACATTTACTACAGTGTGCAGGCAAATCAGTGCATAGGCTTTTTGTTGAGCACACGGTGAAATGAATCACCCCGGTGCCTACTGTATGTCCAACAGCACGTCTACAAAATGAAAAGGAGAAGGAGCTCTCGTCCTCACAACCTGCTTTTAAGCAGGCTTCTAGCAGGACAAGAGTCCTTGTGTAATTGGCTTTACTGTGGTTCCAACACCTAAATGCTGTTATGAAAGTCAGAGCTGCCAGTCAAACCCGGCCTCTAATAAGCCTAACCACTGATTAAAATGCCCAGCTTGCCTTTAACAATGGCTGCTTCTTTTTTTCCCCCTTGCTGCATAGGTATGGGATATCTAACATTGGATTTATAGAATAAATCCAAAGGGGAAAGAATTGTGCTTTTTAACAGCAGTGTTGCTGAGTAGCATGAGGAGGATTTGCCAGTACAGCAGGGATTTGAACTAATACTTTATCCCATACATATATCACACACACACACACACACACACACGCACTGATACAATCAATGGAATTACATTTTTATAATTGTCAGAATCTCTGAGATCCATCAGGGATAAATGTCCATAAATCTGTTTAAAGATTAATAGAAAAACGAGCTCCTTATAACTCCAGATCAGTTTCTCTTCAGTGTCAACATTAATCCAGTTGAATTTTATCTGTAGGGTGCACAAATACCTCGAAAATTGAACTAAACTAACTTGGCACCTAGCGCGACGACATGGGGAGTGGGGTGACGAGCTCAGTAGGGACCAAAAAAGGCCAAGAAAGCTTTTCAGATAGCTTTCTCTATTTTTTCATAGACACTTTAAAGGTGCTAAATTCGATATTCAGAGCATTAATAAAGCAGCAAACAACTATTTTCTATGTAAAGATATAGAGGAGTATTGTCTACCTGAGCAGAGAATGTAGTCACTCTCCCTCTGTGTTTGTTGTAATCAGAGCTTCTCCGTGCTTTGTTTGTTTCCCCACCTTGGTCGGAGCATGTCAAAAGTTATAGCAACGTCCATCACCCAAATAATGTCTTGTGGCTTTTTGTGGAGAAATTTCAGTCATCCAGGGGATATGATGGATGTCACAGCTGATAACACCGTCCCGAACGATGGCGTCGTCACGGAAGCGTAGCACCACCCTCCGATCCGGTGTGAATTATCCGCATTACCGTGTTCCATTTTCGCAATGAGTTTCCTCCTAAATAGTGCCGTGTCCACTCCACACGACAAAAACCTATCCAGACAGAGGATGTCTAAGGAGCTAACGTTAACTAGGCTACATAATTCATAAAACTAAATCGGACCCCGAATGTTATGCCAGCGCTAACATTAGCTGTTGTGACTAGCCATGTTCTGTGACCAACATATAACATTTACAAGTGCCTATCAGCTACATTACTATCTTCGTTGTATCCCGGCTGCTGGGCGATCTCAAGCCATATGTTCTCCTGTATTTGGTTGTTGAGGTAGTACTGTTTGTCACACGTTATTGGGTGTTGAGAAAGGAACGGCCCATTGTTATTCCGAAACACCAAAAGTCCGAAAAATGTCCCATTGGACCTGAAAAAAGCCCATTTGTTCGACAGTCCATTATCCCAAAATGAAAGGCCCATTGTTCCAAGGCCCTGAAAACACACATGTCTCCATGTAACAAACAGAAGCACATGGCTAATTAATTATGCAGAATGACTGTAAACAAAGGATTTCATTGGTAAAATATAAATTTCGCAGATGGAAATTCGCTGAAATTGAGGTCCGTATGCAGGGGTGTGCAAGCATTAAAAACAAAAAACACAAAATCAGTTTATATAAATTTCCCTGCAATTTTTTCGAACGGAAATCCATGCTTAATGTGAAACGGTTTTATGATCATCTTGACCTCGTTCCATTATATACACAACCACAAATGTAATTCCGACTTGTATGTTCCCCACTATTTAAAACCTTCTATTTGAACTATTCATTTCCACTTACACCATTAACAGTAAAACACTTTTATTTATACTTACTTTTATTTACTTTTAAAATGAAAAAATATAGTCGATCACTAACACCTTCCTGTGCAGACCCTGCCCACTTCTGGTTTAAATCCAAACATAGATGTTTCTGTGACATAAACAGATACAGTTAGTAGTCATATCTTCGTGAGCCTATATTGTGCAGAGGCATGTTGCACATAAAGGTGAATCAACACCTCTCTGTACATTATAACCTTCATGAAGGTAAGGATGAATTGCAGGGCTAGAGTACATTCATTTTGGCAGTGGCATATTGTGCTCTTGCTCTTTGCACATCCATGCCTATTTAACCCAGTCCCCTTTTGATGGTTGACCACTGTTTGTACATGTTCATGTTCATCTTCAACCTCTTATCCGGGGTCGTGTCGCGAGGGCAACAGCTCCAGCAGGGAACCCCAAACTTCCCTTCCCCGGGGCCACATTAACCAGCTCTGACTGGGGGATACTGTTTTTACAGTATAACCATATATTATTGAGGATAATATATGATTAGTCCAAGAAATGATTGTTCTTACTTTAAAAAAGTTGTCACAGACTAAGCCTTTTTTGACCATGAAGAAGAAACATCCTCCTGTATTCTCTCTACCATTAGTCATCATCCTGTCAAACTTTTCTAAAAGACAGTCTGAACAGTTGGAAAAACTTTGTTTGGAAGCACATCTGAGCATGAGACAGCAATGCTGTTTTCTCTCCTGATGATTCACAGAGGACAGAAAGGTAGTCGTCTGTTTTTTTTTTTTAAAGGTAAGACAGTGCAGCCACCTCACTTTCAGGTGGTGTGGCTGTTGTGCTACAGATGACCCTCAGCAGGTAGACTCTGTCAGCGCGCCCGTTTCTACCCTTCCGACATACACAAATCCTCAACTAAACTTCCGTCCCTGCTGATCAGCTCAATCTACTGCATTCATCAGTCTTCCTCTCGCCTTTTTTTTTCTTTCCCTGTCACACTATCTATTTTTCCCCTTTGCACTCTTTGCAGTTTCACACAAAAAACTCTGTAAACAGTTTTCTCTCTTTTCCTATGCCTGCCATGTTGGAGCTCTGAGTCCTTATTCAAAGAGCAGAGTGCACCTGCAGCCAAGGTGAGACACCAGCCAAGTAAACTCAGTGTTCTTTCTGTATATCAAAAGCAGTAGTTTGGTGGTAAATAATGGTATAGTTGTACCATGCACCCACAGTGTGCTTGGTATGAATATCTATTCATTATCTGCAGGAAAAGGTGCAGTGAGACTGCACCACGGTGGAAATGTGTTTTCCCTAAACTATGCTACAAGCCAGGAGAACAATAGAGCTATATGCCCTTTACACAGGCTATTGTTCACTCACCTTAACATGGCTGTACTCTGCCTTGCCGGACTCGCTGCTGAGAGACTTGTTCTCGGGCCGGGGTTTGAGGACTTGGCGCAGCGGACTGGAGATTGGCAGGCCTGTCACACTGATCCCATCTGAAAAGACACCATGGCGTCACACAGTCAGCAAAAAGAGAAGAGAGACGAGGCTATCATTTTTACAACAATTTTGTGATGAATTGTTTTAATCACTTTTTCAATGTAGTGATTTACTACATTTCCTAAATTTCCCAGAAGGGCCATGTTCCTCACAATTACTTGACGATCCTGAGGAAACAGTCCCAGACTTGATGCTTTTGATCAAATGTGGGAGTATAATATTTACTATATATGTATACTGTGTATTATGTTGTATATTATTATACAACTGAGGTCCTTGTGATCAGCCCCAGACTGTTGTACTAGGGAGGTCAGTAACTATATTGGCCCCCTCGCTAGCAACATCAAGACCGCCTCGAAGAATCTCGGTATCCTTTTTTGAACCTCATATTACTAAAGTCACTCAGTCTTGATACTTTTATTTGAGAAATATTGCAAAAATCAAGCCTATACTCAGCATATATGGAACTTCTAGTGCATACCTTAATCTTTTCTCGCTTACAATACTGTAACTCCCTCTTTACTTGCATTACACAGTCCTCTCTAATGGGGCATTCACACCAAATGTGAAGTAAAAGTTTCGTGCGGCGCGATTACATACGAAGTCAATGCAAAGAGGCGAATAGACGCAAGTTCACGCCGGACGATGTGAATGGCGCAAAGAACGCAAATATACGCAAAATTTGCATCATTCGAGCGAATTGAGATATTTGAAAAATTTGCGTGATGCTGTGTCACGAAAGCCTATTAGCATTGAGATTCTCCTCCTGTCATTACTGACGTCCTGATGTTGTTGAATCAAAAATGGAGGAACAAATTTGTAGCTGTCTGTGAGCACCCAGAGCTACGATAGTACACCATATTTGTACACAGACCGGGCGAAACTCTGTGTATAAATGTAAGTATATAAACCCCAGACTGTCTATGGTATAAACAATAATCGCTGCCGTATTGATGCCTAGATGACGTTACGTTGAGTGTTGATGGAGCAGCTACAATGTCAGTATAACCTGGCACTGATCAATCCAAAC
Source organism: Adelosebastes latens (assembly GCA_916700685.1). Classification (NCBI taxonomy): domain Eukaryota; kingdom Metazoa; phylum Chordata; class Actinopteri; order Perciformes; family Sebastidae; genus Adelosebastes; species Adelosebastes latens. Next base: position 10,660 of record CAKAKR010055152.1, read on the forward strand.
TCCATTAAGAAAACAAGCATTTTAAAAGTTGTTTGCTTGTCGTCTTGCGGACCTTGCGACCTGACAAAGCAAGAATTCAGACTTTTTACAAATCAACATCATTATGTAGTTATTTCGTCATCCTTTTGATCTGTTTATTGCAATGAAATCACAGCACAATCTGTTTATTAGCCTTTTATAAATACTCTGTCTGCCTTTCAGGTTTGTTTATTTTGGTTGTGTGCTTGTCTATGTATCATGCATATGTATGTGTATGTATGTATGTAGGTATATATGTTTATTTTTTATATGTATGTGTGTGTAACTGTGCGTTTTAACAAATGCTATATAAATAAAATTATGATTATATCTTATCATCTCAATATGCTGTGGTCACTTTTTTCTTGCTAGACTACAAATATCACACTTGGCTCCCACTTATGGTAACTAGTTTCTAATATTTTAGAGATCATAGGGTTCATGGTGCTACTACAAGCATGTGAAGAATAAATGAATGATTTTATATTTCTGACCTTGAGAGAAAGCAGTGTGGACGCGGTAGCAGCTGCAATATCAGCAGCTGCATAAGGCACCGCCACGGGGGCTGCTGCTCTCAACCCACTCAGACGATTCTCAAAAAATGACGCCCAGAGCCCTCACTCTGACGTCAAAGGAATGATATCGCTCTCTGACGTCAGTGGAATGCGAAGCCCTGCAATTTCCCCTAAGAGGGGGGAAATTACCGGCCTTTGCAGCAGCTCAGGCAATTGGCTTCACAGATAGACAGATACACATATTGGATGGATAAAGATGGGTAAAATAGAACCAACTGGAGGAGTGTTTCTGTTCAAAATAAAAAGCCAGAGCAACAGAGTGGTGTGCATGGAATGAATATGTTGTTGTACCGATGGTATTAATGCTGTGAAAATGTGGAATATGCTAAATTTACCTTGACGGCAGGTAAACACTGAAGAAGAGTTTGTATTAACAGCAAATTAATAAAGCAAACTGGAGCAGATCAGAAAACAGGGAGACTTCTGAGTAAAATAATAAAACATAAAAGAGGGCAAAATATAAACAAAGGTGTGTCTCCATTAATAGGCAAAATAAAGAAGAGCATAGTCTTTACTCATTCCCTTATATTAGATCTCAGCTATTTCTTTAGCCAGGAACAGAAAGCATATGTAAGTAGAGCGAACACAGATTTTCTTCTTGCATTTTTCTTCTATTTAATAAATAATAACTGTCTGCTTGAATACACGGATGCTTCAGGCTCTGCCTACCTCTCTACACGTGTTGCGCTGTCTCCAATAATAATCAGTGGAGGTTTCTAGCTATAACTATGAAAAGTAATGCACTGTAATTTGTGTATATCCCACAAAATCAGTTTGTGTGTAATTCACATAATCGTGAACCAGGAAGTATAAAGAGCAGCAAACGGCGCAAAAGGAGGTCGAGGTGGATGAGTGGGTCAAAAAAATAAAAGGACTTTCGCCCAGGAGACCGCTGTTTATAACCTGTGTGAAACCAGAAGTCAATGTTAATTTATTTGTCACCTAACTTACGTACTTAAGTAACGCCACTTCTGGAGTTATTTGAAGCTTTTCCTAAGCCTAACTAAGTAGCTTTCTTACCTAAACCTAAGGAAGTTGTTTACTGTGAAGATATTTTATTTTGAAAAGACTGTGTGCATGTAACAAGCGGAAATTGACATGTGTTGCTGGACATTCGTAGGAAAACAAACGAAAAAGAAGGAATAACTTTTTTATAAGATATCATACGAACCGTTGTATGACAACACGTTGTGGTATCTAATATAGCTTATGTGTGAGAGAATTGTGACTAATTATGAGGACATTTCAAATGACATTCCATTCATTTACATTCTCCTATATACAAACTCCCTGGGAGCAATTTGGGGTTCTCGAGTTTTGCTCGTTGGCATGTCAGGAGAAGCTGATATTATATGATATTGATAGCAA
>CAKAKR010055153.1:0-77509 GCA_916700685.1 Adelosebastes latens
GTGAGTTAACAACGCTGACAACTTTAAGACTCGGCTATCTTATTTTTAACTATTCACTATACTGTATATCAAGTGTGTTATGTTACAAATGGCTCAGATTATCCTTTTCATAGCCTCTGTAGCTTTGGACAGCCTACATATTAGTGCAGATAGACAGAGGTACAGTGCAGCAGATTTTTTTGCAAGTGTCCTGTGCTTAATGAAGACGCAGCAGGGGGATGGCGATGCTTTTCTGAGCCACAAATGATGTGATTATGAGTAAACAGAACACTAATAACAGGCCAAGGAATATGTTTACTCCATGTTTACATTCCAGTGATGCATGAAATGAGTTGAGGGGGAAATGCACTTCACAAGTTCAGCCTGGTGTATTTTTCACATACCAAGCATCCACTAGGAGGTACAGAGCCTGTGTCATATGGAGACGTCTACCAAGTGGTCCCCAAGATCATGTTATAAATGTCCCTGCCAGGCTTTAATTGTTGAATTAATGCTGCCAGCTGTAGGCTATACATTGCATATATTTGTCTTGTACAATTTATATTTAATTCTGATGACTCCCCCCAGACATTTTTCTAATATTTTATGAACCTTTTTGCATCCCGTGCTTAACTCTACTTTTTTACTGTCACTCATAATGTGTGAATGGTCCTGAAGTTGCAGCATCCGTCGGATCATTGACAGTCGAAATAAAGAGGTTCAGTTCTTTTTGCAACTTCACTTGTGGTTTGTTTTTATCTATTTTACTTTGTTAAACATTTGGACATCCCTTGTAGCAGCTGAAAAAGTCTTCTGTCAGCTATTTTTTTTTAATCATTTGTCGTGTTAACAGACGCCCTTTCTGTTCCGGACGTTCCTGAAATACTCGCATTGCATTTACCTCCGACATACTATACTATGACTTTTATTTTTGGAATACTATACTATAACTTTTTTATTTTTATTTTTTGACATACCGTACTGTCTTTTTTTCGACATACTATACTATGACTTGTATTTATTTTTTCAACATACTATACTATGACTTCATTTGTTCGACATACTATACTATAATTTCTTTTTACTTTTTCGACATACTATACTATGACTTTAATTTTTTTTTTTCGGCATAATATGACTTTAAATTGTTTTCGACATATACTATGACTTTATTTTTTCGACGTACTATACTATGATGTTTTTTTTGACATACTCCTATGACTTTTTATTTTTTTTCAACATACTATACTATGACTTTTTTTTATTTTTCTGACTTACTATACTATGACTTTTTTTTATTTTCCTGACATACTATTCTATGACTTTTATTTTTCTACACACTATACTATGACTTTATTTTTCTGACATACTATACTGTGAATTTGTTTCTACATACTATATTATTTTTTTTAAATGTTTTTGACATACTATAATAAATACTCGCAATTACCTTTGTACTTCCGGGTCACGCGGTGTTAGCACTTCATTTATGAAGCTAACGTGAGCTAGCCGCCTCTTTGTGTTAGCGCCATTTAGTTTATCTAAGAAGAACAAACAGCAGCTCTTTCGACTGGAAACTTCACAACAACTGCTTAGGTATGTTCACATTGTGTGCTATGATTGAGAAAGATAGATATAAGTTGACATAAATACAACTTAACCTTTTCCTCCCACAGCAAAGAGTAGCGAAGTTAGCTGCTAGCTGCTAACTTAGCCTAGCGAGCATAAACAGCTGCTTGCTAACGGTGTTAGCTTTGTGGCTAACGCTCAATGTTATGATGTGTTTCACTGTAAAGAGGTGATTTGAGTCGTCCATATGCCTTAATAATGTGACATCTCGCAGGTGTACAACGCTAACTAACATTAGCTTAAGTTGTCGTGGAAAAAGTTAGGACATTTTTGTTTCTAATCGACACTTTGTTTCTATAATAGTTCCTGTTTGTTTGAGAGAGGACAGAGATACTGAGACAGATACTGAGCCTTCATTATCTGTTAAATGAAGGCAAAAAGAGGATGTTGGGTTGACACAACAACTGGGTTAAAATAGAGGAAACTTCAGCTGATCAGCGCTGGAGTTGTCAAGTATTTTCATAACTTGCATTAACTTTAAAAGATACTTCAAATTGTAGGAATTAAGAGCGACGAGCTGAGCATCATAGTTTTATGATACTTTCAGGAGAAGTGGGTGATTTCATCAGTAGTCAAGCAGTCAATCTTCTCTGGTAAACATGATATCTGTTAACATGTGTTACACCAGCAACATATGAGGTCACCATTTCTGATGGCTGTCTTCAGTATTTGTGAGAAATTACACAGGTAATAGTGTGTAATCTGTCAAAAATACGTGACAGAAAAACACACAAAACATGTTTATGACTGTGTCAGTTGTGTGTTTTAGGCAGGATATACTATGTACTAAAAAAACTCCAGTAAAATTGTTTAGCCAACTAACTGTTTTCAGGTAACTGTAGTGATTTTGTCACCAGCGTAAGGAAAGTTATAAAATAACTTGCATTAACTTTAAAAGATACTTCAAATTGTAGGAAATCAGAGCGACGAGCTGAGCATCATAGTTTTATGGTACTTTCAGGAGAAGTGGATGGTTTAACCAGTAGTCAAGCACATCTTTTCTGGTAAATATCTGTTAACATGTGTTACACTAGAAATCTGTGACCTGATAGGAGCCAGCAACATATGAGGTCACCATTTCTGATTTTATTTATGACAAAGTACACAGGTAACAGTGTGTAATCTGTCAAACACACAAAACATGTTTCTGACTGTGTCAGTTGTGTGTTTTAGGCAGGATATACTATGTACTAAAGACTCCAGTAAAATTTCTGCCTGAAAGCTAAAATAAATTAACATGCAGGCCGGGATACTTTACAGCATGGACAGCTTTCTTCTAAACCTAGAGGCCACAGAACCAACACAGTGGTGTGATTCATCAAACTGGTTGTTGGGCCTGTGTTGTTTGCTTCTTTTAGTTCCCTATTATGTTCCAGTATGCCTTGCCCTTGAATTCAAAGTATGTACGTGAACTATTCTCATCTTTATACAGACTCAACGTATCTAAACACTAGAAACACCTCTCAGTATTTGGCCTGTCACGATAGATATATTGTCCCAGAAATAATTGTCATTTTAAGACCATGTTATGCCACTGATATAATGATAATATAACAGCATAATAATGTAAGTACACCCTTTCAAAGAGCAATTCACTTTTAATTCTTAAGAATATTCCAATATTGGAATTGGAATATGAAAACTAAATATTAAAATATCCTAAATAAATAAAATAAACCCACGCAACCAAAACATTAAATAAAATGGTCTCTCAGGCTCTGTTAACAAAAATTGCACTTATATATAATATATAAATATTAAACACTTGGCACAGGGGTATAGAGAGTCATTCATTCCTTAACAGTCAATATCCTGCCAATCAGTTTCTCAATGGTTAGGAAGCTTTGTTATCAAAAAGTGCAAAATAACAACATATTAGCTATAAGTTAGATATAAGTAACAACAACACTCCTCTCTCTCTGTTTCTCGGCTTAAAACCAAAATGTTCCCACACCAGAGCTCTGGACGATAAGTCAATAACGTAAAAATCATTGAAGTCATGTCCATATATTGTACGATAAGTCGATACAGTAATTATTGTGACAAGCCTATTAACACCATACAATGCAACTACACCACAAACAGCCTCCAAATTAAAAACCTTGCGCTTTATTAAACCTTTATTAGATTCGTCACATACATGGTACATACATGAAATTTGACCTCTGCATGTAACCCATCCTAAGGAGCAGTAAGCTGCTGTAAAGCGCCCGGGGAGCAACTTGGGGTTAAATGTCTCGCTCAAGGACACTTTGACATGTAGACAGTAGGGGCCGGGGATTAAACCACCGACCTTGTGGTTGAAGGACGACCTCTCTACCCACTGAGCTACATCCGCCCCACCTAATGACATTAAGTTGAATCAACTAGAGCTGAAAACGATTAGGTAATTAGCCAATCAACAGAAAATGAATCTGCAACTATATTTGATAAAAGATTGATCATATAAGTCATTTTTCTAAGCAAAAATGACAAAAAATTAACTGGGCCCAGCTTTTCAAATTTGAATCTTTACTTTATCTTCTATGATTTTTAAACTTGATATTGTTTAGGTTTTGGATTTCAACTTGGGGTTTGGGAAATAGTGATGGGTATTTTTGACGATTTTCTGGACTTAACGAGTAATGTATTAATCGAGAAAATAAATAATTGACAGATGAAATGATTATGTCAATAAGCGTCAGTTGCAGCTCTAAAATGAACTCTCTGAAAGCAGTTTAAACAAAAAACGAACATTATGACCTTCATGAAGGTTGAATTTTGAGCAGGGATGTTGGGTTGGATTGCATCAGCTTCAGAAAAGCATATCACTAGTACTATGACAATATATTATCTGAAAAACTTCATTGCAGGCTAGGGTTGTAACGGTATACCGGTATCAAGGTATACCATGGTATGAAAGTTGATGGCTATCATACCATGTACATTTGCTTATCTACGGTATTGAAAAAAACTGACATAAGTGAGTGTGTGTGTGTGAGTTAAAGGTACAGACAGGAGCAGTCTGGCTGTACCATCTGCACCTGCAGTATGTTAATTGTTAATAATCATAGGACATTACTTTAAAAGCTCACAGCTGATGTTATTCATTTAGTAGTTAATTACATGCTATATGGCTGCTAACATGTAAACTAACTTGCTCTAGTTATATAACATATTATACGTTACATGCTTACATTTGTTCTATCAGGTTTATAATTCTGCTTATTATAATTATGTTCTCATTCCTTTAAGTGTCATTGTAACTGATACTACTATTACTACTACTACTACTAATATAGCTACTACTATAATAATAGTGTAATACTATGATACAGTGAAACCGTGATATTTTCTGAGATGGTTATTGTACCATGAAAATCTCATACCGTAACTCAATCTCACATAACTCTCATTTTGTTTTGCAGGTTGTTTTAACTCTCTGTGGCCAGAATGCAGGGACGAAGATAATGACGTCTCAAGCAAGGGATGTGGATGGGCAACTTCCTGCCAAAAGATAACTGTAATTACAAGTCATCTCTGGCAACTCCCTGGAGCGGCACAACTGTTCATTTTTCACCACATAATCCATCATGTCATTACCAAAGGAGTCAGGGAACCGAGGGAAAGATCGAGAGAGGGGGGCCCGTCCCAAGGTGAGACAGAGCCGGTCAGAGGAGAGACGAGATGCAGGCAGTGGACGGAAAGGTGGAAAGGGGAAGAAAAAAGGCCTTGCTTCCCATGAGCCAGCAGCTGAGAGGCCTGTCAGCGATGGCTTTGAGTATGGTGAGCTGTTGAGTGACCTAGAAACAAGGGACCAATCTTCCTCCTCTCCTCTGAGGGAGAGTTGGAGATGGCAGGGTTTGGAAGCCGCTGCCTCGTTACTAGGACAAGAACGAGTTACGGCCAGGCCAGGACTGGGAACGGTTAGCTCTGCTACAGAGATACCTGCATCCGGTGAAGGCGAGGGCCGGGGGTCGAGCAGCAGTCGCACTCTCAGGCAAAAAATCCAAGATGCAATGGGGCAGTGTTTCCCAATAAAGACACACAGCGTGGCGGCACCAGCGCCATCTCCACAGGCTCTTTCGTCATCGACCGCCTGTGCGTCCTCGAGGCGCAAGATCCATCTCAGTGAGTTGATGTTGGATGACTGCCCTTTCCCCGTAGGATCAGAGCTGGCTCAGAAGTGGTATCTCATTAAGCAGCACACGGCCCCCATTACCCAGCCTCCCGTGCTTGATTCTGCAGTTGTGTGCAGTGCCCCTACTGCAGCCATGGCCACCGTGGTGGAGGACGTAGACGACAGGTTGCGAGAGCGCAGGCGCATCAGCATCGAACAAGGTGTTGATCCACCACCCAACGCAGAGATCCACACATTTGAGGTGACTGCCCAAATTAACCCTCTCTACAAGCACGGCCCTAAGCTGGCTCACGGTATGAATGAGTTATCCGGGGCCGACAGAGCCTCCGTCCAGCAGCAACAGCAGCTTCTTCTCCAAAGACAACAGCAGCACCAGCTCCTTCTGCAGAGCTGTTTGGACACCCTGGATGAGGTGGTGGCATCGGCATCGGCATCAGCATCAGCATCAGCCTCAGCCTCAGCCTCAGCCTCAGCCTCCGCCTCCGTCTCAGCCTCCGCCTCAGCCTCCGCCTCCGCCTCCGCCTCAGCCTCCGCCCCATCCTCATCCTCCGCCGCCATCCACACCTGTGATGCTACCCCTGACCCTCTGGTTGACCCAGAGGTCACACCGACCAACGTGCCCTCTAGAGCCATACTTCCCCCGACTGAGGATCCCAAATCTCATGACGGCTACCGCATTCACACCCAGATCGATTACATTCACTGTTTAGTTCCAGACCTGCTGCAGATCACCAACCTCCCGTGTTACTGGGGGGTGATGGACCGCTACGAGGCGGAGACGCTGCTGGAGGGGAGGCCCGAAGGCACCTTCCTCCTGCGCGACTCCGCCCAAGAAGACTACCTCTTCTCCGTCAGCTTCCGCCGCTACGGCCGCTCGCTACACGCACGCATCGAACAGTGGAACCACAATTTCAGCTTTGACGTGCACGACCCCAGTGTCTTCCACGCTCCCACGGTCACGGGATTGCTGGAGCACTACAAGGACCCCAACTCCTGCATGTTCTTCGAGCCGCTGCTGTCCAACCCCATCCATCGCACACAGCCCTTCACCCTGCAACACATCTGCCGAGCGGTCACAAGCAGCTGCACCACCTATGACGGCATTAACATGCTTCCCATTCCAAATGCGTTGAAAAAGCACCTGAAAGAATACCACTATAAGCAGAGAGTGCGTGTACGGCGAATGGATACTTGGTGGGAATGAAGAACAACAGAAAATACTGACTAAAAGAAACTACTAAATACATTTTTAACACTCCTCGAACCGAACAACGAGTCTTGTTCTTCACTCTGTCTGGCTGTGTTAACCAACAATACAACGTACTTATTTATTTTATTCCTGCTGTACATGTCTTAACAATTGTACTAAACTACACTGATGAGACAATATGTAATCTCACTGATCTTGCACACTCAAAAGTTCTTTATACTCAAATTAAACAAACTTCTTTAGATCCGTGGCGTTCAGAGAGCTATACCCTCACACATCCTCTGTGTTTTCAAGTGTGACTAAATCAGCTTAATTATCTAACGATGGGGGAAAGTGTCCTAGTGTGAATTGAGATGATTATAATAGAGTTGTTCATCAGTCACGTGCTGAGAAGGTGGAATACATACTGACAAGGTTTTCTCCTTGTTATTGAGGTGTGGGAGTGCAGCACGTTTGTAGAATTAATCACGGTTTCCCATATTGAGCCCAAGGCTGATTATAAAGGGGGAGAGGAAGGTGCATATGCTACCTGTTGTTATTAAAAAGTAGAAAGCTGGCTCTAGAATATATATTTGTCACACATTCAAGGTGTGATTATGCTCGCATAGTTTTCAGTGTCGGGGTTTAAATGCAAAGAAAGATGCCAAGAGAGTGATGTTGCACAACCAGCAGTAAACGAATGTCTTACGCTCAGATTCTACATCATTCAGCTGCTTTGTTTTCAGCTAACATTATATAACCATCTGCGGTTTCTCCTGTGAGACACGCAGCCAGTGCCAGCGGCCTTCATTAGTTTAGAAGAAAAGGATCAAATGTGGCCTTCGTGAACTTGTCAGCAGCAGGTGAAGCAGCTGTATCATCAGCATACAAATGATGAAGCCCAGACGTTTATGGACCTCAAAATCTGACTGTTGTGTTGTCCCATTCTAAATTTAGTCTTCCTTAGTCCAAAGGTTTGGACTGGCTGTTTTTCGAAATTAGCGTCTAATTGTGTTGTAAAGAGCCAGAGCATTCCTGCTGTGCATATTTTAAAGAGGTGGGGTGTCTGCACACTAATCTTCCATTCCAGCAGTTCAATGACAAAATTACCATCGTGAATTAGCACTGATGAATCTTAATGAACAAAAAGAACGATGGGAGAAATTATGTGTTTTGCGCTTGACATTAAGTCGGTAACAGAGACAAGAATCTGCAAGCTCTGGAAAGCTCTGCAAAGAGGAATCAGTCCTAAGCAAAAAACCTAAAGACAGGAGAGGAGAGGTAAAGCTCAAAATACAGTATATGAATCTAAGGCAAGGGGCAAATGCTTAAAGGTCAGCGTATGGGAGTACAGGGTATAGTGCAGTATATGGTATATTGTATAATACACCTGTGGTCAACGTTAAAAGTAGGGCTGTCCAGAATACCATTTTTTGGTCTTCGGTGAGAAGTATTCTAAGGTATTTGAAGCTTTGCGGCACGTCTATCTCCATCTCTTCCAATTCAGTGCCGCTGCCGCATATCTGTCTGAGAATAACTAATAATTATTCATGTTGAATATGAATAATGAATAATGTCGTGGGGTTAGTCCTTATTTCATGGGCTATTTTGGAAATTATATGTTATTATTACATACTTATATAAAAATGAAACAAAAAAATCATTTGAATACTGATTCGGAGGTCGATTACCATGGCAACAGTTGAAGCTTCGACCCATTCGGATCAGCACTAGCTAAAAGACATTGCAAATCAGCAAAATATAAAAAGAAATCAACTAAAACTATACGTTTAGACTCCAATTTCACTGTCTCGCCAATAGACTACAAATTATTGGGTCATGTGTTATGTTGAACAAGTGCAAAGATAAAATATGCATTTTATTCGTATTAAAACACCAAAATGTACACCTTTTTATAGAATATGCTATCTCTGGACATTGTAAAAGGGGCAAGTCTGCTAAAGTATTAAAAATCTCTTAAATGCCAGATAAGAAACATCTGCATGTACAAATAAGATACAAAAATCCCCACAACACCACAAAGAAAGTAAAAGGTATTTCATGCTAGACAGATTTCCATTCGCCCTATTATCTGGGACTTATTCAAAGATTAATTGCAAAATTTACCTATGCAGGGGAGTCATTTACTGCCGTGTGTGAACAGCATTCTGTATTAATGAAAACGCACGAGGGAGAGACCACACTGCTAATTGTTGTGTGCACTAAGTAATAATCACAAAAGACAACCGTCCCAGTGTTAATGGGGGAAAGCATGGAGAATGGATCCCAGATCATCCTCTGAACCACTGTGATGCTGTTTTCTCCTTGAGATGGCCGATTTGATATGCAGAATGCAAATCATCCATGACAAGCACTCACCCGCTAATGAAGCAGCTATAATTCAAACAGCAGCATTAAAGTCTGCATTCAGAATGCAAAGTCAGGACCTTTGACCTTTGTATACCTAATTAAGTCACTACAAAAACTAAACTATAAAATCCGATTTACTGTGTTGGAAGACATTTGACCTGTCGTGCATACACAAATGTGGGCACCATGAACCCTCTATACAAGCAATTTTGGACCCTTGACAGCTCAAGGCTTTTGTCTTGTATTTCCCAGCACAATAACAAGGCTATGCAATCTGGTATGCCGGGCAGATAAGATCCAGTTATAATGTTTCTGTGGACCACATTTTAAGAGTTTTAACGCTTTATTCTACGGGTCACATAGATTCCCATAATTTCCTGTGTGATTATTTGGCACTAGTTATTGTTTCAACTGGTACATTTCCAATCAACAATTTACAATTAATAGCTAGTATAACTTAGAGAGACTTGCACAAATGAACATGCACAAATGTGAAATTTGTTCACACGCATGTGTATATTCGACATATGTGTCCAATTATTAGTTGTGTTTAGATTAGGGCTGTCAAAGTTAACGCGTTAACGCATCAACGCAAATTTGTTTTAATGCCACTTATTTCTTTAACGCATTAATGCAACTTGTGATTTTTAGGTTGTAGTGGGCTCAGGTAGAGTAAAGGTACCGGTATCATATGAAACTAAAAAAAAACATGAAATCCATTGGTACCAATCATGACATACTAGCTTGTCAGGAAGGACGCTAAATAGCGCTCCACAGTAACGCAAAATTTTGGCGAGGAAAAACTGTCGAGGCCATTTTCAAAGGGGTCCCTTGACCTCTGACCTCAAGATATGCGAATGAAAATGGGTTCTATGGGTACCCACGAGTCTCCCCTTTACAGACATGCACACTTTGTGATAATCACATGCAGTTTGGGGCAAGTCATAGTCAAGTCAGCACACTGACACACTGACAGCTGTTGTTGTCTGTTGGGCTTCAGTTTGCCATTTTTTTTATGCTAAATGCAGTACCTGTGAGGGTTTCTGGACAATATTTGTCATTATTTTGTGTTGTTAATTGATTTCCAATAATAAATATATATCCATTTACATAAAGCAAGCATATTTGCCCACTCCCATGTTGATAAGAGTATTAAATACATGGCAAATCTCCCTTTAAGGTACATTTTGAACAGATAAAAAATGTGCGATTAATCACGATTAACTATGGACTATCATGCGATTAATCATGATTAAATATTCTAATCGATCAACAACCCTAGTTAAGAGCAGTTTCTTCCAGAAAATTCCTCTGCAAATCCTCAATTTTTTATAAACTCAATACAACTACGTAAACTCTCTGATTTTTGTCTCCATTTGCCCCTATACCAGAGCTAAATTACATAGTTCTTTCCGGGAAATCTCCTAGGACATTATTAGGAAATTACAGACTCGTAAAATAAAGCGTTACTAATTCGATATACAATTATACAGCTCATTAATTATGCACATTATCTTCACAAATGCAGATTAATCGTTTTTTTTCACATAATACAGTGTATTTCCATCTGTGCAGATATTGCTGTATTACATCAAGCACAGCAGGTGGCTGCAAAGAGCTTCAGTGCGGCTGCTCTCAGGCCTGTGTGTTCTCTGTGTGTGGTGCATTGAGTCCTGAGTGTGGCCGCTGCAGCTGGCAGCACCGTGGCACTCATCGCACAGGTATTACAGGTCCTGGGGGAAAAACTTTTCTTTGCCTGGATCAGCGGGCCCAGAGGGACAGCATGCTCAAGCAAAGCAGAAAGCTGATTGGCTACACATACTTAGTGTGTTTGTGCCTGTTTGGACTTCTTTTCTTCCTTTCCTTCCATTGAGGGAAGAGCTTTTACTCTGAGCCTAATCTCTACAGTCGAGCATCACAGGGGTGGAGAATAAGCTTGGGATGCTCACAACACCTGGGGACAATTACTTCCCCCAAATAATCTGCCGGTCATAATCTAACAAGCGCCCCTAAAAGGGCTCGACGCGGCACAGACTTGGCTTATTTGAGGCCGAACATGTGCACAGTGTGTCTTTTTTGTAGGTCTATGCTTTTTGGCTGCTGTACTTAGACCCATATAGATTGTGAACTCATGAGATGCAGTGTGTATCTAGGCCATTAATTCAGAGGAGGGCGCATCAAACTGATTTCAAATTCTTGCAAGATGCATACGGCTAGAAATGATTCTTCTTATCCACCCGGAGAGCAGGAATACATTTCTGTGACAGGGGGAAACACTGCGAGCTGAGAGGAGAGAGTTATTTTCGGTCAGCAAATGAATCCAGTTGAATGTCAACCTCGAACATGATTAGGAAACATTCTTGCCTATTCCGAGTCACACCTTTTCAAACGGAGCACATCTTGTCAAAACCAAGTAAGTAATTCCTGAGTTATTAAAGTTTCAGTTCTTAAAAGTCTCGCAATTCCCCCCCTAGGAGGTACATTGTCACACGGTGACACGCTTCCGTTTGATGTTTGTTTCCCTGGAAGCAAGCCTTTTGACAACACAATATTCTCCTTTCCCTCCTGTTTAAAATCCAAATGCACTCCCGTTCTCTCAGGCATGTAGGAACTCATGTGAGGCCTTTGCCACAGAAAAACATCAGTATCCTAATTTGGAGCTGCTTGTGTTCTCCCTGCATCTCTCGCTGCCTCTTGTTTTTTTTTGCTCTCGTCTGCGCTGACAGGTTGTTGATGGAATAATGGAGGGTGTTGGGCATGCTACAGCTAAGCCATTGGATACTACATAGATTGATGGGATTGCAGTGTAAATGACACACAACAGCCCATATCGTAGGCTTTAGCCCATGAAGTCATTAACCGACAGCCTGGAAATAATGAAGGGATATATACTGCGGTGGACAGATGATGATGTTTGGTCGCATATGGAGCTTTGCAAATTAACATATCCTGTAATTTGACATCAAAATGTAGTTGTGTATCATTAATGTGTTTGTACAAACGGAGCTACAGATAACGCCGATATAATTATAGATAAGCATTGTTTGTTTTGAGGGGGATGGTTAATTGTAACAAGCACTGCTAAAAAGGCCCACGCGTCAGTGATAAAAGGTAGGGACAAAATGTATAATTGCACAAATCGAATTGCATAAATCCTGCTCTCTGTGACTAATTATGCTGTCGCACAACAGTTTCATTGACCAGTGGTGTTACAATGAAAATGTACAAAAGAGAAAGGAAGATGTGTGTGTGGACCTCGCCAGCTAGTTATTGCAAGAGCCATTCCTCACAATGGGCACCTTTTAAACCCAGTGATATTTCCAGGTATTCATTTTCCATCCTCTTAACATTTTGTCACATTTAATTTGCAGGGAAACGTGTTGGTGGAGCTCAGGCACCTATAAATGATCTGGACTCTAAGCAAATCACACAAACCATAATTTATATCAGCTCCGTTCCCATCATTGGCACAATTATTTTGCAGAAGAATTGCCCTCGCTCCTCACCCTAACTGTGGTATGCCATAAAATAATAGTTGTTTGGTAACATGCCTTTTTACTTCATTAAAGTGAGTGCGTTTTATTTGGTGACATTGTTGAGATGCGCTTTTTTTTGGGAGTCTCATTATTGTTATAATACATTTCAAAATGTCAATGTCACAGTAGGAAAGGTTTTTTTGAAAATTATTTTATTCGCACACTTGATTAGTGACTATGTTATTCTTCTTTTTGTTTATCTACAATATTTATTTCCTCATTTAGCATTTCTGTTTTGATAACTGAATTTCAATTATGACACCGTATGACATGTAACTGCAATATTGGATTGGTTTGGTTTATAATATGACAATATATACCTAACATACTTGCACAACATATAGGCTACACATTACAAAAACACAGATATCTAAAATATTTCCATCATAGGTCTCATTCATCCACAGTCTTCACCTATTTGCCGTAACATGTAGGCCTAGCTCACACACTTTAATAGGCTACTCTATCAAAAACTAAGCACAACTACAAGCCAAGTATACCTTTCTGTAGGCCTGTAATGCAAGCATACTTACTTATACTTTTCGTAAGTATATCTCGATCAAAAGATTAAGTACAAGTAGGCCTATAAGCCAAGTATACTTATGTATACTTTTGTTAAATATATCTCTGTCAGTATGAGCCAAGTATACTTATGTATACTTTTGTTAAATATATCTCTGATAAGTACATAAAAAGTAAACTGAAAGCATACTCTCTTATTTTAAGTTTAAAAGAAGTATACTAATAGCACACTTGAATAAACTTCTTTTTGCTAAGGGCTATTAATCCATCATACCTTTATGCAGGCAGATGTTGCCAAGAACAAGTGAGGATTTTCTGTGGCTGGTCGGCTTGAAAGTTTTAACATAAATTAGAAAAATGGCTCAGCTTTTGTTTGTGCCTCTAATCATGTTTTTGTTTTACACTTCTGATTACAAACAAATCAAAAAGCTATACATTTGTTTTACTCGGAGATACACAAGGACAAATTTTGAGACATTTCTAGCTACCTAAAATTATTCAATCATTCATGTTGTTTGTGGAGTAGCTGGTGTTACACCAAAATCTGATTGCAGAGAGCCAACAAACACACGAGGTCACCATTTCTGACTGCTGTCGTCAGAAAATACGACCCCACTGTACTTGTGTAATAAATGACAGAAAACACACAAAATATATATAATAAAAACAAAACATAAATGTATTTTAATATTTTTATGTTTAAGATATATTCACAAAACTCTAAAAGAAAAGCAAAAGAGAGGTACAGTGGGGTCACATTTTCTGACAACATCCGTCAGAAATGGTGACCTCATGTGTTGCTGGGTCACAGATTGTGGTGGAACACCGGAAGTGTCACATCACCTCGCTCATTTCACGTTGCAAGAAAAATATGAAGACAATATTTATTATATGAATAATTATAAATTAAATAACCTTTATAGGAGTAGAATAGGAATGAACTAACTGCTTTATTAACTTGATGATAAAAAAAAAGTCTGTTTCGGTGGAGATATGTTACTACTTCCCTCTGCCATCTTTGTTTGGCGAAACAAGTGAAAAACCATCATTAGTATTAAATTCAGGGGATATTCTTGCACCAACTCGACGGAGGACACTTTTAGGTGTAGGTAAAATTGATAGGTGTTTTTGAAATGTTCTACTAAGGTTTAGAAATGTTGGCTTGAACTAGCTAGCTAGCTTGAACTTTTTTTTTTTTTTTATTGAGAAATTTACATTACAATATGGCATCTTACAGAACAGTCCACAACTACAAGAGAACAGACACGCCTGGAAATTGGCGTACAGTGCATAAAAGTGTGGATGAAGAGAGAAAAAAACAAACAAACAAAACAAACAAAAACAAAAAGTAAGGGAATGTGTGCTAATAGGTCTAATAGTGCTATAGGGGTTCTCTGTAAGGTTGAGGTCCTCAACTAACATTGAAAGCTTCATAGCATTCTTTTTCTTCATATGTTTGAGAGATGAAAAGTAAAGACACAGCTCCTTATGAAAAACATAGAAATTTGGTCTTGATTTCAGGAATCTATTTTTATGTATAAAAAACTTTCCAAGAATGATTATGGAATTGATTACCAGGTCATGTAATGGGATCTTTCACAATTGTACCAAAATATAACATTTTCCTTTGTTAGATTAGAAAAATTTACAAATTTAGCGAACAACCAATAATGCAAATCATCCCAAAAAGCATTAGCAAAAATACATTCATAAAATAAATGTTCTGTAGTTTCAATGTGTTCGTCACAGAACAAGCAATTATTGTGATCAAAACCAAAACGATTTCTTAAGAACTCAGCAGATATGTATATTTCACTGAGAACCTTACTAGCTTGAACTAGCTAGCTAGTTAGCTTGAACTAGCTAGTTAGTTTGAACTAGATAGCTAGTTAGCTTGAACTAGCTAGCTAGTTAGTTTGAACTAGCTAGCTAGTTAGCTTGAACTAGCTAGCTAGTTAGCTTGAACTAGATAGCTAGCTAGTTAGCTTGAACTAGATAGCTAGTTAGCTTGAACTAGCTAGCTAGTTAGCTTGAACTAGATAGCTAGCTAGTTAGTTTGAACTAGCTAGCTAGTTAGCTTGAACTAGATAGCTAGTTAGCTTGAACTAGATAGCTAGTTAGCTTGAACTAGATAGCTAGCTAGTTAGTTTGAACTAGCTAGCTTGAACTAGCTAGCTAGTTCAAGCTATGTAACGTTAAAGGCGATAACGATTATCGTGAGAGAAAGAGGCACAAACTGAAGCCACCAACTAAACATTGTTTTTTTTGTCTTTAATTTAAAGTTACACGTGAAGCAGCAAGAACACGTACCTTGACACGTGTTGCTAGCCAGCAGCAGGAGGATGTTAGCATAGACAGCTAAAGTCCCAGCACTAACCTAGCTAGCTAACTGTGGAGGCACAGCACTTTTGGACAGTTGCAAAGTTTGTTCATCCCTGAGATATAATGGACTGGATTGTTAACATGAGATAAACGCCACACTATTATAGTCATGCACTATGGAGAAGAAGACAACACTATAATGCCTCTCAGGAAAAAGAGAGAGTTGAGAGTTGCTCACAAAGCTGCACAGCACATAATGGACAATTTATCTAATGGGACACTGAAGAAGAAGAAGAAGAAGAAGAAGAAGATGTGCTACTGCAACAGAAGCCCACTTAGATCCTCCAGACCCCCTTTGGCAATATCTGTGAAGAAGAAGTCAGAGAACAAAGTAAGTCATTATTTTAAACTTTTACCTTGCTGTTTTTACTCTGGTGTTGTTTATTAAGTGTACAGTGTGTGTGTGTTTGCAGCTGCTTGGTTTGTTTTGTTCATCAGCATCATAGTTGTGGTTATTGATTGTGGAGGGAGGTCACATTTTGGGATTGGGTTCAGTTTGTCTGGGTTATGGATTGTTTGGATTTAATTTTAGTTGTTGATAATACAGTATATGTCTGCTTTATACTTGAGCTGTGTGAGCTCAGTTTTAGCTTACTGTTTTTGTGTGATTAGCTTTTGTTTACTAGACTGGCATAAAATATGATCAAATAAGTGTACAAATCTTATTATGTTCAAAGCTGCACTGCCATCCAAATATGTACAAAATGCACTCATAAAAACTCCTCCTTTTTAACACCACTGTTAATGACAGCTATGGTGACATACAGCAGAAGTGACAGGTAAATGTCAGCAGTGCTTTTAAATGTAGATTGCCTGTATTAACTGTCTGCTTCCTCAGTGCCTGTGGTAGCTTTAGGCAATGTTATTACCTCAAAGTAGGCCCTATTCTGTGGCATGAGACATGAGTTACACATGTTGGGGAATGAGCTTGCAGGCGACTGCAGGGGTGAAGGGAGGCGGAGGATCTAACCATGCACTTCTGCCTCAAAGCAAAAAGTTGCACAGTAGCTTTAACCATATTACAGCCTGAGAGCTGACATGTCTCGCATGTCAAGTGGTTTTTCTTTCAGCGATTGATGTATTTTTGCATCACACATGTGAGCTTATTATTTTGTGGCATTTTGCCTTTATTTGATAGTGAGAGAGACAGACATGAAAGACAGGGGAGAGAGAGGGGATGACATGCAGCAAAGGGCCCTGGGCCGAACTCGAGCCCTGGCCGCTGCGGTTAAGGACTCAGTCTTAATGCTACTCGCTCTACCCAGTGAGCTACCAGTGTGCCCCATGCATAGTTTTTTTTAACACCTCTGTGTTCCAGTTAATATATTACTGAAGCTTACTCAGTCAAACCTGGAAAAAAAGCAGTACAAGATCCCAGCATGCTGAGTAAACTGATTTAAGACAAATTTGCCGACTCATCTACTTTCAATTTCACTAAAGTGAAAAAGACTACAGATGCACAGCCACAATACGGCTCAGTAAACTTTGTAGATGGACAGTATATGGTCCTATCATAATCCTGAAATTGGATTTTAATTTGAGTTTTTCTTACCTCTTTTTCACTGAAACAGCTCAACTATGGTTTTACTCTTCTTAAATTTGACAACATGGATACATGTATGTGCTGTAGATCAGTAGCACTTTCAGAGTACTTCCAATTAATTACATTCACCGGGCATAGCAGGTGTGAAATGGGCTCTAATTATGCCTACAATGAAAACAGCAGGAATCTGGCATTGTCTTTGAAATCACTCATTCACTGTTGCCTACATACAAAACACTAGTTTATAGTGAGCAGGACTTTATTTCAGGCACTTATGAATCATCATCATTTTGCGTCATCACTTACAGGTGTAGCCTCGCCAAGGATTATGGGCTGTGTCCAAAATCATTCACGCATTCACCTCATTCAATACTCCCTACTCACTATCCAGGGAGTTCTATGTAGAGGACTACATAGTGAGCTCATCGGCAAAATGGAAAACCACTTTCGGACACTAGTTGGATCATTTTCTCGGCAACGTCATTGCTGACCCACAGTTAAAACGTGCCAGATTATTTATCTGCTGGTAGATCATCCATAATAAATACTGGCATGTATTTTTGTGTGTGATAAATACATATGTAAGCTATTTTGGGCAATACGCGTATTTTCCCAAATTAATAAATACAAAGTACTTTGTGGCTGTTTGTGTTGTGATGCACTGCTCTGCTCACATTAAATATATTATTTTTGCACCACAACTCATTGATTTGTCTCAATCGCGCTGCTCTCTCTCATCTTGGCCGTCTGCCACTTTTCCTTCAGCGCAATGCATGATGGTATATAGCGCCCATTGTTGTCCACTACTTTTCATGATGCATTGTGGGATACTTTGAGTCCAAAATATAGGGTATAATAATTCTCACTATACATTCGGACAGCACTACAAAATGGCGAACTCACTATATAGTCCACTATACTGTATAGTGAGTAGTGAGTGAGACACTATTTGTTTCATTGCATTGTTGGAATTTCTGGGTTGAATATAGTAAATATAATAAAGAACAAGGATGGGGAATCACTTAGCTAGGTAGTAATCTTGTGCTACTGTACTGACAGGATGTCACCAGATGTCTCGATTGTCTTATTATAGAAACAAAAAGAGCAGATCACACCTCACTTCTGAATCAGTGTGTGTTCTGCTAGCCTCCATTTCACAATGTGTTTTTGCGTTGAAGTTCTTTCATCCATCTTTCTGAAAAGCTTCTTATGATTCTGTTGTTTTAAGTCTACATAGGTCTTTTTTCACTGAAGATATTTTGACATGTCACAGTAGGAAAAACACAGGTCTAAAGAATATGAAGATGAATGATGGCTGAATTTCATTTAGCTGCTTTGGTTTAAGAGCTCTGCTATTGTGAATGCTGTCACAATGCTGGCTTACTGGAACATATAAATATAGCAGAGCCATTGTTAATGTTGTTAATAACACCTGTGCTTACTATGACAAGTGAGAATGTCTGTCTGCTGTGAAACAAAGGCTGCTTGATGGCGCTGCGGTAGCGCTGCCACCGTTTTGGACCTAAAACATAGCCATAAATGTATAAAGAGACGGCTGTAAATTAGAGGATCATTTTTTTTAGTTAAATCATTATGTCTTAAAAGTTGTAAAATTCACTAATAGCCAAATCCAGAGTTATTTTCCTCGGCATAATAAACGTGCATCAGACCCAACGGACTGCACCGCCCTGCACGTTCATATGACATATCTGGTTCTGCCAGCTTCCTGCTAGCTGTATGCAGCTATAATAATGGATATATTGGCTGCAATTCATCACTTTTATTATCTTATAATACACCCATGGGCTGCATGCTGTAAGCCTGTACCGTGATGGATGTATTAATGTCTCTGTTCCCAAACAACCGGCTATCGGCCAGCAGCTAGTAGTGCTCGTAGCATGACATAAACAGAATTTAATGTAGTTGTAGGCTATTTACCAACACGCAGGGGAAAAGCACAGGACACAGCCTCTTATATTATACATCAATGGTCTGTGGTCTGTTGTACATCTATTTTGGAGGTCCTTGACATGAAAAAGATTGAGATTGCTCTCGAAATCTGTTTGCTGATTTTTCTAACTTCCATTTATGTTCATCGCTCACTTAATGCTACTTTGGGAAGCGGCCGGGCGAAAAAGTTCAATAAATAGATAAGAAAGTAAATAGTCATAATGGTATGCATATTTATAATATTTTTTTATTGTTCAACATGGGACATTTCGGTAGAGACATTAAATATGACAATAGAATAGAAATAATTTTGTATTACTTTTTTATATGACACTTTTTAGGCAGACATTTAACTGGCGTCATTATGGTAGTAGACTCAATTACAGTCCAAAATGGCGGAAGCGTAGTTCTGCTGCTGGGCACTGGCGTTGCAATGTAACGTATAATTGACTTTCCCTTCTTAGCAATATACGTTCTTTGGTTAAAGTCTAGCCATTACTATCAAGTTATACTAGCACCTCATCATTCAAAGGCCCTGCATGCCCACACAGGTGTTGTCAATGCTGGCTGATTAGACCTCTAGTCTGGTGGACGTCGGGGGGAGCTCTGATAGGAATACAATTGCGTCATGTTACAACACTCTTGGACTAATAATGGACTAATAACAACAATAACGGTCCAAGTTTTTCCGCCCTAACAGGTTCAGCAAACTCAATAGAAGAGTGCGGGAGATGTCAATCAATTGCAGTCTGTGCACACCTTGCTGTAAAAATACTATAATTTATATATTTGGTAATACAGAGAAGTGCTCAGATTGTACTAGCGATTACAGTAGTAGATAGTGTTACCCATTTAGCTTAAATAGACAGCTTTGCATGTCTGTATTGCATCACAGGTGCAAACTAAGTAAAAGCTGTGAACATAAATATAACAAAATTTGTCACTGACTGAGAACAAAAACACCAACCAGCTCTTAAACAAATCTCAACTAAAGACTAATAGACTAAACTTGTCTAATAGAGTAAATGGAAAACAACTTCGAGCTCAGACAAAACAAATGGCATCATGGTAATGGTTGTGTGTATGCGTCTGTGGGGAAACTGTGGCCACAGAAAATGGAGAATACAATAAAAAAAAGTTTAAAGGCCGTTAAAGACAGACTGTTTCACTAAAGGGGGAGCTCTGTGGGAGATGGTTTAGCATCAGGTTTTGTTAATCTTGGAATAGCAAAGAGATCAATAATATGGGACCTTAGAGTACATTCAGGCTTGTAGGGGACTGGGGATGCATATCATTTACAGTACTGTATATATGTCTAGGCAAGGCCATGATGTATGCTGTGATTTATATAAGGTGTATTTGCATTCAAGTGCAATATTTAATTGGAAGCTGGTGCAGAGTCCACAGGATTCGGTTAATTTAGTCAATTTGATCGTTTCTAGTCAGTCTGTCGGGCATGTTTTAACCAAATTGCACACTTTCAATGATTCCCTGACTGAATTGTAAATGAAGTTTAGAGTTCGTGAATTTCAAAATAGTTCCTGAGGTTGCGGTGAGGTTTTTTTTCCAATTACACTTAACATGTGTGGTGAAGGCTCAGGTCAGCATCGAGGATAGAGTAAGGACAGAAATGCAGCCATTTAGTTTCAGTGCAAAAAAATAATAACAAAAGCCAGAATGTTATTCTAACCTGCTTTAGAGAATACCAAAGTAGGTGATATAAATCTTGATGTCTGAAGCACATAATTGAGGGCAGGAGATTTGTGACACCCGGGCATCTTTCCCTCATATCCTCTCATTCATAGAATGGCCTCACTGAAAATTGACAGCTAGTGTTCAGAGCAGGGTTTTAAGTATGTTTTAGAATAACTGAATAGGCTGCTTGTTTCTAAATAGAGCAAATATTTTACTGCCTCTTCTGCTTTGGTTTTATTGGTATCCCTTGCCTACAATTCAAAGTAATATGGTTCAGCCCAGAATTAGCCAATGCTGGATAGCAGCATATTTAAAATCTGTATTAGAAGTGACCTTTTAATGATTAAAGTAACTACAGTAAATACAGAGCATATGGGGAAGAACACAATGATTCAAATAACAGATTAAGACAAAAAAATGAACTGGACTAGTGCCGTTTCTTGTTGAGGAAACTGAATTTTTGGCAAGAACAAAATACTCCCAAAAGTAATAAATTGAATAACGTGTAAATTATTAGGAAATGACACTATCTTTGTTGTTTCATGTACCAGTGTGTAACAATTAGGAGGATCTATTGGCAGAAATGGAATACAGTATTAATAAGTTTGTTTTCTTTAGTGTATAATCACCTACAATTAGAATTGTTGTGTTTTCGTTACCTTAGAATGAGCCGTTTATATCTACATAGGGAGCGAGTCCTCTCTCTCCGCCATGTTTCAACAGTAGCCCAGAACGGACAAACCAAACTCTTTTAACTTTTCCTGTTTCGGCCAGAGTCAATAACGTTACTCCCTCCCATCACCGCTGCTCTCTCTCTCTTGCTTCATCACTCACTTCCCAGGTGCACACACACTGGCTCCGCTCCAACTGGCCTTAGAGAGAGCCATTCGCGTTTTCGCGCCGGCCACCATAGCTCTCTCCTCATCTCACCGCCAGATACTGCCAGATCCTACACACTGGACCTTTTAATACCAATTTTCCATAACAGAATGTGCTCCACTCGGCGCAGAATTGGAAACCAGCTAACGTTTTGTTTGTGGGGGGGCCGCGGCTGCAATGCAGCAATTTGTGTTTCCTTGGCATACAAAACTTTGGGAATTAAACACAAGGCAATGCCCAGATGGGTGGAGACAGATACATTGTACAGTGGCTCTGCAGAGTAGGTGTGGCAAAGCAAAGCAAGGCAGATTTGATCACATTATGGCTTGGCATGATGGCATGTCTTTGGCACACACACAAATCCAATCCAGCTGCCAATTTCTTACTCATGTGGTCAGGCAGGACCGGTGGCAGCAAATGTTCCTGGCATAAAGGATGTATTGTGTATTAGGTTAACAAAGAAGAGAATTATGCTATGATGTGTAGACTATTATGGGTTTTATTAGGCATGGTGGTGCATGGTTGTCACAGCTCTGCTTTTCATCTTCACATGTTCAGAAAATACATCCTGAAACAGCAGAGTTAAGGGTAATTGGCTATTTGTCACAGTGATTAATATTACCAATGTGAATATTTTTTATAGATTACCAGGACACCAGGCACCAGGACACGCCACAATGTGCTTTATGTCTTGGTGTGCTCTTAAGACTTTATGTTGTAAAAATAGGTAGAGGCTAATTTTTTCAAACATGTAGAAAATATCTGTTTAACATGTACCTTAACATACATTTTCAGCAATAAGCTAAAATCCCTATTTTACCCAGTATGTTTTGTATTGTTGCATTTGATTTGATCTTTTATTGAACAGCGATGAAGTTGAGTCTCACAGTGCACTTATGCTGTAGCCTGTAGTGTTAGCCATTCTGGGTCTGTTGAACTAAAGGGAATACTTCGATAAAATGTTTGTATTAATAACTCATCCCCTGTTGACAGTCTAAGAGGTTTCACTGTTGAAAGAGAACTGAGTCTTCATTTAAGAACTGCAAATCGTCCCAAGACCCTTCTCACAGTAATAGTATCCAAGTCTCACTCCTTATGTTCAGTAAACACATGCATTTGACTACAATATTGCTAAATAAACTACTTCCACAAAATCCTCCATCAGCCTGCCACTGGCTCAGTTATCGAGCCAGAAGTCCTGTTCAGTTGTAGCTCACATTGACCTGACACAATGTCGCTGAAGGGTGGCCAATGACTGACCGTGTCGTATCAATGGGGAACAATGACAGTGCATTGTCTTTAATGTCTAATGATACGTCCCTGTGAGTACAAGCAAAAAAAAGGACTTCATTTTATGAACACGGATTGCTTTTTTGAAATTAAATGTTTTATGGAGTTCAAGACTTAATTAATTGCCATTATTTTTGCCTTTCTATTAAAAGCAACTGCGTCCAAGGATTTTTCCTCACGGCAATCAGCTGTACCCAAATGTAGGACAGCACGCTTAGCAGCATTTTTGGGTCAAAGAAGTGAGAAATATAACAAATGCACAACAATATAATGAATAATTATAAACTTGGAATTAATTTAAACACAGTTCTGATGAAAATAAAATGGACGAACAGGGGGAAACGATTGAAGCTTGTTTTGCCTGTTCAGTGGCATCCTGAGAGAAAATGTGCCTGTAGTCTACTTATGAAAATCCATATTGAAAGATATGATTTCAAACACAAGCCTGTCTGAGAAATCCCTTACCTGCTAAGAGAACGGAAAACTCATTTGCATGTTCCACCCAACCGTGGCGAGACCCCCACCCTGAAAGAGCTGAATCACACACCGCTGCACACAGTATGTTGGGCATCCTGCCCCCGAGCTCTGAACGAAAGCAACGTCAGCACTTTGTGTGTCTCACTACACAACTGCCAAGAAATGAGGAGATGAACCTGTTTTTCCTCATGTTTGACAAGGAGGCTAAAATATCTACATTTGTGTTGTGGAATATCAATGCTACAAGGAAGGACGGATATGATGGTTTGTGAGTTTCTAGAGCTTAAAATTAGGTGACAGAGTAAGTTCTCAGTAGTAATCTGATTGAAGGGCAAATTCACTCACACATGAAAGTACCAGCAAGAGGTGGTCAACAAGAGGAGCAGTGTTGTGAATGAGCACAGTTTATGAAACAGGAAACAAAACCATATGATCATACAACCACGATTATGACAAATATGACGATAAATCATATGACAACATTGTGTTATTGTTTAAAGGTCCCATATTGTGCTCATTTTCAGGTTTATACTTGTATTTTGTGTTCCTACTAGAACATGTTTACCTGCTTTAA
The DNA here is from genome assembly GCA_916700685.1 of Adelosebastes latens. Taxonomy (NCBI): domain Eukaryota; kingdom Metazoa; phylum Chordata; class Actinopteri; order Perciformes; family Sebastidae; genus Adelosebastes; species Adelosebastes latens. The sequence goes on from CAKAKR010055153.1 coordinate 24,136, forward strand.
TGTTCAAAATACCCTTTATTTTCCTCATACTGTCGACCTGAATATACCTGTATTTACCCTCTCTCTGAAACGCTCCGTTTTAGCGCATTTTGACGGAATTGCAACAGAATTGCATTAACGTTGCTAGGAAACAGCTTGGGTCCATGTGTACTTCCTGTCAGCTGATGACATTCACATACACTGCAACCACGAATAAACTGGGACACATTTAGAATGTTTTACGTTTAAAATTGTGTCAAGGATCTAAATATTGTATATTCGTGACATCATGAATGGGCAGAAATCCTAACGGCTTGTTTCAAATGCAGAGTTTCTGAATACGGGCTGTGTGAATTTCCCTGTGGATTGAGTGTTTCGATACTTTCACAGTATTTATATAGGACTTAAGCCTGCTTTATAATAAAAAAACATGAAAATCTCACTTTTTTATAATATGGGACCTTTAAGAATTGTCCAAACACAGTAATTTAGTAGTAGTGGTAGTAGTAAGTTAGGAAGATACAGTTGCGCAGTGTGTTGGTGTTGGTGCGAGTGTTGATGGAGACTGTGTGTAAACTTTTTCTATGAGTGTGAGGTGCAGACATGTCTGAAAGAAAATATGAAACGGAGAGTGAAGAGTTTTATAATGTAATGCATTACACTAGAACACGGTTCATTGCATTAAAAATATTCTTATTAATATTGTGATGTTGACTTTAATTGCATGACCCAGTCCCACACTCAACTTATTCGTCGGCACCAACAGCAAAAATACAATTCAGTTTGATGGACACCTTCCTCAGTCTCTCAGTTTATTGGACTTTTGTGTGTGTGTGTGTGTGTGTGTGTGTGTGTGTGTATGTGTGAGAGAGAGGTTTTTGTTCACTTTGGTATGTCAAAGCTGAAAATCAGTTGTCGGCTGGATTAAACGAGTCATGTGGAATTATGTTGGATAGTGGAGCCTGAGTTTATTCTTTGATCTCGATTCATGAGATGAAAGTGACGTATAATGTGGTTGTCTATTGCAAAAAGAGTAGCAGACCTGCCTGCATGATTCACCTAACTTGGACAGAGTGAAGAATCACTGTATCCTCTTTAATAATAATCCACTGCTGAAATGCATTGGAATTGGATCAAATCGTATATGTCTTTTGCTTATATTTGCTTACATTTCTAAGCAATACAGCGCTAACTAAACCTTTGTATGTGCCTGTTTAAATGCTTAAGTTAGGCTACAGGTAGTAAATACCTTGATTATTTTTCTTGCTAAATGTTGGACTTTGGGGCTTTGTTTTCTTTGACTCTATGACATTTTGCACAGGACAGATTATGAGATAGCATTCAATTATCTTGTCCGAGCTCCTGCTTAACTGCTTAGTTTTATATATTAATACTATTATTATTAGTTTGGTTTTGTCTGTCCAGAACCCAAAACAATATGCTTAAAGAGGCTGAAAGCTGCATGGAGCTGCAAAGCGCGGTGTACACTCAGTGGCCACTTTATTAGGTACACCTGTATGTTCTAATCAAATCCAATACAACGGCCCTGCCATAACATTTATCTTCACAAAGCTCGTAAACTAGTTTTTGGCATCATCGTCGGACTTGTGTAAATTCAATTACATGTTTATTATTGAGGTAGAGGTTTGTTTGCTAACAATGGATGCTATACTGTTTCTGTTTGAGCTCCAAACTACAGATAATTACAGGGGCAGTGTGCTTTCAGATAAAAGGTAACATTTAATGGGATAGTGGCAGTGTGACTCAATATTTAGCTGCCTCGGGGCGGGTTTGGTGCTTATCTCTGACCTCTTTTGTGGGGAATTTGCATGTTGTTGTGTCCCAACAACACCGTTATCTGGTGGATTGAATTGGAAGTGCTCCATAGATATAAATGTTTGAATGATTATCTGTTGTATTTCAGCTACACAGTGGACTTGCTGTGTCTTGCATGGTGTCTACCTTTTATCCAACATGAAATAATAATTAAGCTGGAAGGGAAAACAACTGTTTATTGGAGTTGATTGGAGTTTGTGCTCATTTCCTGCATTCCTTTACTGTTTCATACCAGTTTAGATCAGTGTCATTAAAATTTTGATAATTGCAACTTTATCACATTTTTCTATTAAACATAAGGTATTCACAGTTAATTGCCAAGCTCTGTCTTACATTGCAATTCCATTGCTGCTGGTGGAAACACCTTGCTTTAAATTTACTTGTGGTTTATGATTGACATAACATATAATTGGAAGCAATAAGCCTATTGTAAGGCAGCATTCATTTAAAAATCTCTGTAGTTTTGCTGCACATGTGTTTAAACGGTTTCAATTATTGTTAAATGGTGAATAGTGTGATTAAAAAATGAAGAGTGAAACTGAATAATAGGATAATGTGTTAATTTGTCAAGGAACAATTAAAACACACAAATTAAATACCCCATTATACAGATGCCCACTGATTCTAACTACACTAAAACTAGATGTCATATTTAAAAAAAGAAATGTGTGTGACTGTGGTGTCACAATCTGAAGAGTTACAGACTGATTACATCTACTGAAAAACTTTGTGATGCATGAACCCGACATTCAATTCATCTGATAAGTTTAAGTTTGAACGCAGCAGCAGTTTAATTTCTGTATCTGCAAGTGTTTGATTTGCATCATGCCTTTGAAATCCATCTTTAATAAGAATTTTGTGTTATTCAGGGCAAGAAAATATATGCATTTTCACAGCATAAAGTGATTTAACACAGCAGCTTCATTGTATTATGGGTGAAATATATAAAGACATTTCAAAAATGTTCTCATATCTAGCCAAAAAACTGCATTACTCAATACAATTACCACAGAACAGCTACTATTGTGTTACACTGTATAGTAAATTAAAGTAACAAGTAACCAGCAAGCAACACTACCCTCTGTTGTGACAAACCAGAAACATTATGTTTCATTGGCCAACAGTTTCCAATGATAATGGTATGTAAGTATTATGCAGTACATCATTGTGTAGGCTGTTAGCCAGGAGGCAGTCTCATTAAAATTGAGCTCTAATTAACGATCTTGTCTGTTTATTACAAGTGTCATGATGTGCATGGGTGCAACCCCTGCACGTTTACACATTGTCAACATGACAATACTCCCTGAAGGCTATCTTTAGTTATGATCTAGAAAATCAAGACCGTGTTTAATTCACCAGGAAGGATAGGTTAAACTTAGAGCCCGTCATGGAGCCCAACTCTTCACACAGAAATACTGACAGAGTGCCTGAGGGTCTGGTCACTTTCATTATAATAGACAGCAGAGAACATTTGGTTTCTGCTGCAGTCACCAGGCAGCTGCAATCAGGAGCGCGGCTCTCTCACGCTCTTGCCCAGTAATTAGAAACAGGAAGGATGGAGGGAAGAGCTTGCGTTTAACCTTCACATCCCCTTGTTAGATTAGAAGTGAATTTCCCCATCCTATTTGTGTAATCGCCCTGCACAACTTATGTCTTGCTCTGTGCAATTTCCCTTATGTGGTCAAGGTCCTCCTCATAAACATTAAAATGCATTTGGATTTGTGCACTTTCTCGTTCCACTTATCAAAAAGACTTTGCAATTGGAGTTCAGGATAATGAGTTGCGAGATGTTTGCTCCTTATCCACACCACAAGTAATTTTGTATGCCAACCGGGTTGCTTGGCTTGCTGCCCTTCACTGCGTGCACCGAGGGAATCCCAAATTCCCGTCGTAAAAGCACAGGAAGCTGTGACCTCTTTTGAAAGACTATGAATCATCCTGTTATCTCCATCTCTTTCGGCGGCAGGGACTCTCATTCCAACATATCACTGTCGAGTCAGGGCTTGGTAAATGAAGTGGGAAGGCAGTGGTAATGACATTGCAATGGCATTCTCAGGATTGAATTGGGAAATGAAATTTGCATGGCCTCAGATGTGCAAACAATATTATGCATGAAACCCGAGAGAAAGTCGATGCAGGACGGAGCTTAAATCGTACAACAGGTAGCACGATAAAGAGATCTTTTCAGTAATTCTCTTTTCAACAGTGCAGTCCCAGGCTGGGGTAATGAAGCGCAGACCGTCATTAGCATGCCCTATGTGTGTCTAGTCAAATTACCTCTTTGCCTTGCTGCTGCGACCCAAAACAACCAGCCCTTCAAGTCAGCTGATTAAATGCAGCAAATCCCTGCGTTGGCTGATTTCCTTTTAATTGGTGGTGAAACCTCAAGCCAAGTTCACACTTAAAATATCAGTCTTGTGATTTAATATTCACCATATTTCACCTCACCAGGGATCCTATTAATCAAGAAACTCTTAAAGTTAAATGCTAAATTTGAAACACTGCTGCAAATAAAGAAGGTGAACTGTTTTCAGGGCAGTGCAACAGCTCACTTCAGTTCATTTGAGTTAGCATATCCACACTGCAGCCTCATGCAGGGATTTGACTGTTTCACTTTGATTGGTTTTATTCTGTCTGGCATGCACATGATGTCTGTATCTGTCCCCCACATTCCTCTGGATAGAATATGATTTAGACCACCGCATGTCTCCGAATATGCAAACAGTCGCTGGTAAAAATGAGTTGTTTTAGGCGTGTGAGAATGGGGTTGCAGAGTTTGCTGAAACATTCACTTTTTATAGCATTTCATTGTAACATTAATCCTATTGTCCAATTATTCAGGTGAGTGAGACCGCACAAACATGGAGGACGTTCGATTGATAAATGGAGGAATTTGCGCTCCCCTTTCTAATCTGTGTGCAGAAACAGAATGAGTTTCAAAGGTCACCTCTCTACCTCAGACAGACATAATGGATATGTCACTTCTGTCCATGTTTGTCGTGGCCAGGACCGGAATTTATACAAGTGTCACACTGCACAGTCGTCCTGAATCCTATACCATGAAATTATATTCCCAGCCCTGTAAGTAAGGCACTGTAACAATTTATATGTGATAGTTTTAGTGCGGAATAGTTGCAGTGGTGACAAGGGAGGTACCTAAATTGCAACTTTACTACCCGGAGATAATGAATAGTGGTTTGCCTCTTCTTTTTTTTCAAAATCGCTGAGGAACGTAGCACAAATTCATGGTCAGAAATGTGTCACCACCGAGCCATTTGCAGGTATAAATGATTGTGTTCATACATGCACCCAAGGGAAGGACACCGTAAATCACAGGCATTGTTCACATGTGGCGTAATGCCAAATTGAATTCTCCAGCAAAAAACAGGTTTAAGCTGGCCCTCGGCCAAAACACTAAGTAAATCCTGCTTGTGTCAAATTACAACGTTATCCAAGCTGGATTTGATATGGCTTATGCTGTGTAAAGATGGCTAATATAGGCTGTTATAGACAAATTAGAAGATTCTGGATTAAGAGGGTGTTGAGTAATGTGCTGTAAAATCTAAAATATCACTTCATGTGTGCTAGCCTCTCCCTTGGTTGGATTTTCGGCTGTTAATGACTGTGACATTTCTAAATGTCTTGTAAAATAGGGCACATTGGCCGCCTTTGAAAGGGGAGATGGGACACCTGGTGGTCCAGAGCTGGCCAGGGGCCCAAGAGATGGAGAAAAGGCTAACCTTTTAAAATAAAATGAGATTAGGTCATTCATCCTTGTCTCAGCATTTCCATTGTACTGCTTTGTGCAGAGAAGAGATGAAATCACAGCAATCTGAGGGGCCTCTCGCGCAAAACCTAAACCCTAAAATGAGGTTTCATGCTGCCCATCTGCAACATAGATACTGTATAGTGTAGCAGAATATTGGAAAGACTTGCATAACAGTTTCCCAGGCGTGGTGCTCTTTGCTAGCGTGGATTTGGTCCAGTCATCTCCTACAGTGCAAGGTCAATCCTTATCTCAGTTAGCATATTGATTCTGTGAAGTCATTGTGTGAAGAAAAACATCTAGAAGGCATTTCAGACTTTCCTTTAGGTCCTCTGTCAGGATTAGAGATATATACAGTATGTTGCATTGCATATACAGTAGTTAGCATTATCTTTCTACTGTTGTCATCCCAGAAGTCACTGCGTTAATGAATAGCCTATAGTTCAGATTGCTCAGAATAGCTGCAGGATTTTTAAAAGTGATAATTAATTCTCCTTGAGACTCAAGAATCTACCCCATCTCAGTGCAGAACCATTTTGTGTATTTGATATTCATGTTTCTGTACTTTGATCAGCTCGCTGTCAGTGGGAAATAACTCATGACGGGGTGCTGCTAATCCCTCAGAATCAGTGTTTGCAGTGATTAGTATTCTCTAGAAGTGAATATTCATGGTATTTAAATTCATAACTACACTGTGCTCAAATAAAGCACCTGACACCAGTACAGAATCAGACTACAAATTCATGATATTTTGATTTTTCAGTCCTGACTTGCATTTAATTTTTCCCGCGCTTGTCACTTGGTGACTGTTGGACTCGTTTTAACCTGACTAAATATCCCAAAGTCAGCGATGACCTAGTTCCGTGTGAAACTCAAATTAATACCAAAACAAAAATGTCAACATGTAACACAGATACTTCTGATCCTTTTTTAGTGAAATTTTGCATTCATTTTCTTCACATCAGCGCACTTCTTGCTCAATAATAACACGTTGTTCATTGTGGATATTAAGGTTGCGGATTCTATATTTGTTAGCAATTATTGCTAGATTGAATTGCCTTTGCTTTTCACATCATTATCACTTATTAATTACTTTTTGACTCTGCGAAATAATGTGAGAAATAATTCAGAGTTTGGTAACCAGGGCAAAGAGCATAGAAGAAGCAAAGAGATGAAACTCTGGTGCTCTTTTGACAACAGCTGCTAGATGGCGATGTGGTAGCGTTGCTGCCATTTTGGACTGAAAACGCAAATGAGTCTGTGGCCATGGATGTATAAAGAAGCGTCTGTAAATCAGAGGATATTTTGAGGTAAATCAGCTCCCCAGTATGAAAACTTAAATAGCCCTCTTTTAAATCGTTATGTCCTAAAAGTTGTAATTTCCCCAATAGTCTAATCCAGTGTTATTTTCTTCGGCATAATAAACGTGCATCAGATCCACAGGACTGCACCGCCCTGCACGCTCATGTGACATATCCGGTTCTGCCAGCTTCCTGCTAGCTGTATGCGGCTGTCATAATGGATATATTGGCTGTAATTCATCACTTTTATCATCTTATGATACACCCATAGGCTGCATGCTGTAAAGCCTGTACCGTGGTGGATGTATTAACGTCTCTGTTCCCAAACAACCGGCTATCGGCCAGTAGCTAGTAGTGCTAGTAGCATGACATGAACAGAATGTAATGTAGTTGTAGGCTATTTACCAACACGCAGGGCAAAAGCACAGGACACAACCTCTTATACATCCATGGTCTGTGGTCTGTTGTACATCTATTTTGGGGGTCCTTGACATGAAAAAGATTGAGATTGCTCTCAAAATCTGGGTGCTATGGGATTTTTTCTTACTTCCATTTATGTCCATCGTTCACTTTATGCTCCTCTGGGAGGCGGCCGGGCAAAACAGTTTAATAAATAAATAAATAAGTAAGTAAATAGTCATAATAGTATGCATATTTATAATATTTTTACTGTTCAACACAGGCCATTTCAGTAGAGACATTAAATATAACAATAGAATAAAAATTATTTAGTTCTACTTTTGTACGACACTTTGTAGGTGGACGTTTTACTGGCGTCTGGTAGTCGCTTTCAGTCAAAAATAGCGGAAGCGTAGTTCTGCTGTTAGGCGCCGATGTTGCAATGGAACGACCAATTGGCTTTCACTTCTTATCAATATACGTTCATTGACCAGGGTAAATTGTTTCATGAGGAAGGAAGGAACCAAATATAGCAAATATATTATACATAATTTAAGTGATAAACTACACTAAAACTTTCTAAAAATTTAAACTTTCAACGTTGCCTTTATTTTCTGTGTTGCATTGAAGGGATATATTTTGTAAATGCTCTACTGAAATAGTCCAAGCTACCATTTCAATGCTGTCAAGTTGCAAATTAAATCCTAAAATGAAAAACAGTTTGTTTCCCAAACTTTGTACTTTGAGAGAACCAAAACAGCTGCAGGGAGTCAGAGCCCTGGTCTACATTGGTGAGTCAGAGGCATCAGAGCCTCCAGTTTTAGACCTCATGTCATTCCCATTTAATATTTTCATTAAAGTGATTACACACAGTTCCCTTTTATAAAACTCATGTCATTGTTGTAACAAATTTAACTCTCTGCCCCGAGGAAATTAACTGGGTGATGTTAACCTTTGGTGTGATAAAGATAAATCCCCAACTCGGGAGCCACTTCCTTTCATGAGGACACCACCGTCCCGAAATAGAATCATGCTTCAGTGGTGCTTAAATAGTAAAACAATATTGCAGTTAGGGCTCTGTGGTTCACATCCATTACCTCTTTCTCTATTCTCTCTACTCTTTCACATCACAACCTGCTAATGCCCCACGGCACGTCCTCGGCTGCAATATCAAATGCTTTGTTCTGATTTGGGACCAGTCGAGTCAGCAAGGAAGTTCTGAGCCACTGTGAAACCCCTGTAATATGATCTTTATAATCACCACTTTGCTCAGTTTTAGGGGGCTATAATCACAGTAGTTTTGGCCTCAATCTCCTCCTTGCCTCTTGTGTGATGTTGCGAGTGTTTGATTTTAGCAGAGGAATTTATTTCTTTGACTTAGTGTTTGTGTGCTTCTACCCTGAAAAAAAAGTTTAGCCAACATTATTCAGAAATGTTTAACATTTAGTAATTGGGCTGCTTATGCAAAGGGGTTATTAAACAGATGTTAGCTTTTCACAGACTGGCATCATAGCAATCAAATGTTTTTTTCCAATATAGTGGAAACTGCTTATAGTGACCACGTCTGTCTGGGTCAAATTGATCACTGTAAGCGGAGGATTATTATAACCAATTTTTTATTGTTATACATCATTTCTAATGCAGATAACCATCTAATTGACATTTGTATATTTATTACATTAATACAAAGTAATAAAACAGACCGGTTAGCTATTCTCCTGCCTTTTCCCTCACCAAGGGTGAAACATTGCCATTTTTGGCCAGCTCTGCAGCAGGAGCGTGCTTGCAGATGAATGGCGCCCCTTTTGCTGGGTCTCCTTGCCAGTCGGCAAAGTTTCACTTTTAGGGGTATTACGTGACCAGGCATTATCAATCCACTTGACGAGGACAACTTCACCCGCAGGTGCTTTCCCCGTGAGCATTCGTTTTTCATTCAGAGATTACTTTCCTTTTCCTGTCATGTTATCAATGTGCACGCAGCATCAGCCTCAGGTATCCAGACGGTAAGCAGACGGTCCGCGAGGAAAAGTATCAGGGAAGTAAAGTTAAAAACAAAAAAACAGAAAGTCAACTAACATTAGTTTAACGTAGTTTTTAAATGTTTTTCCATATGTTGTCATGTATGAAAAGATCCAAAATGAACACCGTAAGCGGACTACTCTGTTACTATAAGCAGAATATTTAAACAGCGTTTGTATAGGAATGATTCTGTACCAAGCTTTTTGATTCATTTAGGCGGTTGATCACTGTAACCGTGATCACTATAAGCGGTTTCCACTGTAGTCATACCAGGTCAGTAATGAGCAACAGTCATGCAGAATCAAAGGAGTAAAGATGGCAGTAAAGTATACCTGTGGGAGCCACTATTCTTCAAACGCTCAGGGCTTTGTCTATAGTTAAAGCGCCAGAAATTACAGCTTGGCAAATAGGCTGCTAGTCCACATGCTGCGCTCTTTCGCCTCGATGGCAACCACTTCAAAACAGGAGGTAGCCAGATATATATGAACGGACCTTCACACTTCGGTGCCCTAATTGAGTATTTTGTTCCTTTTTCTGTAGAGTCACAACAAAATTTTAAAGAAATAATTACTGAGGAGACAACATGGCCAACAAAGCGGTGTCGGACTGGACGCTAATGGGCTGCAATTGAATTCATGGTGAAGAATGGCCTTTGGCTCTTGCATTACCAAGGAATATTCAAAGTAGCAGGTTTATTATTTGAATTATGTTGCACCATAATCACTTAAATGTCTTTGTGCCTTTTGCCTCTGTACGTTTTGCAAATACAGCAATTATCAATTCCTCTACATAAATGCAGGAGGTTCATTACTGTGGATGTCAGCAGCACATTTGTTTTCAAACATATAAATCCATTCCACTGCAATTGCTGTTGAGTTATTAGCAGTAGACATGAGCACATGGAATTATGAATAGCCATTAACTATCTACGCAGTCTAAATCCTATGTGGAAAGCCTTCTGACGGGGTGATTTAGATAAATGTATACACGCATTAGGAATTCTGCTTTTAACTGGGCATTTTAATCTTAAGGATGCAACCGCGTCAGATGCAGTTAATTGAATGATTACCTCTATTATACGCTGCATTTAAAAATACAGGTTGAATATAATTATGGATGTTGCCTTGATGTCCTTAATCTATAACAATAATTGTTTGTTCCTTTAACAAACGGCACACAATGCAGTATTTAAAATCTAGTCCTGCACCTATACCTAGTCCTTGGAATCATTGAGGGTGGCCAGGGTAAGGCGATATTTACCTTTCTGATAAAACCCAGTGCAACCTGGACTGTAAAATAAACCTCTCCTGTCAAGTTTCCCCATTACTACATCACCCTTTAACACCTACTAAGGATACATAACCAAAGGAAGAACGATAGCTTTTGGTCGCAGCATCTGCAGAGCCTGATAAGCCTAGTCTAGGTGGTGTTATTGAATCAAGACCCTTGACTATCTCAATAAGCCCTGTTGCAGTGGCCGGTTCCTAGATGCGGGTCCGGATAAGCTCTGCCCCGCACATCATTTTCAGCTCTCAGAAAAGGATAACCAAAAGCATAAAGAAAGGAAATCAGTTCTGATACATGTTCTACAGGTCACCACACCCTGACAGCGAGACCACAAGACCTCCCTCTTCATTGAGCTGCTTTGTATCCTGATTTAAAATGTGGCACACAGTCGGAGTCTCTCGGCTCTGCAGCTGCCTGCAACATGCCCTCCAGCAGGTGTGATGATAGGACGGTGTAAGACAGGATTTTCACAGACCTCAAATGCTAGTTTGTTGACGATAGAGGAGGAGAGGGAGGCAGAGTGTGAGGGAATGTGCGAGTATGATCTGGAGCGTTAACGTGATACAAAAAGTTTCTTTGATCATGAAGCCGATTGTTATTGTACAATGCTCGGGTTTATCAGTGAAGTGTATGAACTACACTGCAGATTGGATTTCGCTACTAACGGTGACAAACAGATTGACAGCTGAATCAAATGAACGGTTCCAGCGTGGGTTGAATGCACATCGGCAGGTCCAGGTACATACGTCTGGTGTATGAAACGTCTGTATCCTCACTGCACTGCATTTTTATAAATTATGATAATCTGGTCAAAACGTTACCAGCAGGAAACACTGGGTGTTTTTGCAACTTCAGGGTAGAGGATTGTGACGTTTATTGCGATATCTGCTACCTTACGTTTGACACACCCAAGCAGGTTTGACCGTTAAAGGCACACTATTCTTTAGTGGTGTTGATATGCAGCCCGGTCTCCTAAAAAATATGTTTCCATTAGGGGTGGAACGGTTCACAGAATTCACGGTTCGGTTCATATCACGGTTTTGGGGTCACGGTTTTCTGTTCGGTTCGGTACATTTATGTTCAAGCCAGGAGGTCGTGTTCGGATTTCAACATGCTTTTCATTTATTTGGCAAAAATAAGTTAACAAATGTTTGCCTTAACAACAGTATGGCTTACATAAGGAACATAAACACTTCTTCATTGTCAAAGTCTTAATTGAAATAATAGGTCTTCTACAGTCATTAGTGCAAACAAAAAATGCAGCTTTGTTATTTTCATATAAATATGATGTAATTATAGACTAAGGCCATCAACATAAATTGAAGCATAAGCTCAACCAGAACTATACTAAAAAAACAACAGTATAACATATGTCTCAATTCCCTGATTATCAGCTCTTAATTGAAAGATTAGTTTTTCCACTCAAAAAGTGCAGTATTTGGAAAGGGATACGGTTGGATTTCTGTGCCACTGTGTTATTTAAAAAGAATTAATAAATATAAAACACATTACAGGGATTGTGCTGCTGGAATTACTGTGTTGCTTAAGTGTTATAGCGCGGCTCAAGTAACGTTACGTTAATCATCTGCTGAAATCCAGCGTCCTCCACGACTGCATAAGGCTGCATATCTTTCACTATAAACCTCCCCGATGCTATAGTTATGTTTTTTGCCCTGTCTGCATGTAGAGGCTGTTTAAAAGCTGCGGGGAGAAGGCACCGCTGCTCTTTCCTACCCGAAGTGTTGCCGCTAGCATCAACCACACGTGTTGCAAAGTGCTTACACTGTGCCGTTTTATCCACCACTTCATTTTCATAGGTAACACTAAATCCGTAATGCTCCCATACAGCAGAGCTAAACGATGCTGGTGGATCCTCTACCTGTACTTTATCGTGTCTACTCGCCATTTCCTTAACTGACTGACAGCCGCACTCTGTACTTCATCCATGAAGGGGGCTGGGACACCCTTCATCAACACATGCGCTGTAAAATCTGGTCTGCACTCGCACGACCGCAGCTTCAGTTACACTGGGCATGTGTTAAACCCCGTACCTCAAGACCCATGTCCGCCCGTGTCCCAGCCTCCTCCAGTAGGCCTTGATTTCTACAAAAAGTGGTGGTGTATGGGTCAGACATACACCGGACTTTCCCCTAGGAGACTGCTGCTCGTGTCCCGTGTGAAACAGAGTTATTTCAAGCCAAACCATGATGTTTTTTTTTTACTAGACCTAACTAAGTAGTGTTGTTGCAGTTTTTGTTTTGTTCCAATTTACAACGTTAACCATGTGTTTAAAACTGTGAACGTAATCCGCGACAAAATACGTTTCCTTCCAAACATAACTAAGAATGCAGCTTAGTTGTACGGGAACATCATTTTGTGGGAGACGCGGTTGTGATAGGCTGTTACTCTTGACGTGTAACCAATCAGATAGATAGTGCTTTGGGTGGGACATTGAGCGCGATTAAAGAGTGGTGACAATAGACAGAGAGAGGCGGCTGCAACAGTGCCAAATTAGAAGATAAAAAAAAAAGAATAACGATTCTGATAATCATAATGATAATCACAATCAATAATGCTAAATATCGCATAATCGGCCAGGCCCATAATCGGTCGATCCTTAGTGGCAATACTTTTTCAAGTCCAGGAAGTGCTACGGCCTTGTACCACATCAATAGTGGGCATACAATACAAAGGAGATTAGGTTAAGGGTACTAAAACACTGGTTACCGCCAGGTTAGGGAGAGATTGTGGCTTGGTTAAATATAGAAAAATTAAAGTCTAGTGTTTAAATCCAGGCCATGAAATATCTAGCTTTGATAAATGGCTTCTAAAAATCTCGAGTAACGTCATTAAAGAAACCCCCCCCCTAAAAATCTCTATTGCTTGGCTCTAACTCTTTTAAATAGATCTACTGAATATGTCCCTGCTACATGTTAGTGTTTGTTTTTATTATTTCTGCAGTTTCTTGCTCAGGGACGACAGGTGAAAACCAGCAGGAAGCCAACACCGGCATAGATAATGTTGATCAGTGTGCCGTGTCCTCGTAAAAAATGATCTTAACCAAACCTAAAATTTAAACTTTGCATGCAACTTTAATGAACCCATCATTTATTCAAGATGAACCAGAGGCAAAAAAATACTCATTGTGTGTGAGAAAAACAGCGCTGCCACTGAATTCAGATTTTTTTCCCGTGGCCTGCAGCATGCACCTGGCATTTGAAAAGGTTGAGTTGTGTGTGACACTTCAAAACAAGTTAAGAGAAAGACCTGAAAGTCAAATACAGGCTTTTCTTCACACTTAAAAAATGAAAAACAGATAAATCTTTCTTCCATATTGTTTGTTGCTTCCATCATGCCACGCAGATTAAAGTAAGGTTTAACTTCTATCTCCATTGAGATGTCGTTTGAGGTAGGCGCGAGATGGAAAAGTTTGTATCTAGAAGAAAAATGGGTCTGGGATGTCAGTGGAAATTGGAAAACAACAGAGTAGCTCTGCTCCATATTGCAATCGTAACCACATAGGTAAGGTTATCAGTTAACTGTTCATATTGCTGCTACGCATTTGGTTTCCTCGTATAAAGGCACATTGTTTTCTCAGAAATCAAGGCATTTTTGATGGAGTTGCTCCATTTAGTGTTGGCAAAGAGCTGAATAACAATGCTGTTACCTGCCATAAACGGCTGCATTTACAGAGATCAAAAAGTGCATGCACCGTGCGTAGGGTGCAATTTCTCCAACAGAGTAATGCTGAACATTGGCTGTGTGTGAGCGTGTTTGTGTGCAGAGGCGTGGGTGTATGCCCGTGTGTGCTAATGGGAAGCTAAATCATGGTGCCTTGTCTTCATCACTGCTCTGTGAATTACCTCAGCAGATGGTAGTTTTGGAGCAGCCTTTCTGCTGCCCAATGAGACTCTTTGACTGCACATTGTCTGGTGCAATCTCTGCTGCCTTCTATAAGCTCTCCTATTGAACATCAGATAAACATTTGGCACATTTGTTTGTTTTTCTTTTCTGAGGTGTGCCTTGTTGACAAAACTACTTGGGCATCTGCTCTAAAGACGAACGGAGCCCGACTGTAAAAGACTTGACAGCTGTTATTAGTGTTTCATCACAAATGCATTAATGAATATTCATCTGCATATTTTTACAGTTATTAATACATTACAGCAGCAGTCACCATAAGCATTACTTTCAGTAATTAGGCTAGCATCCTTTTTTTTTTGCATCTTTGTCCTTGTTTTGTTAATGTGAGCGTGGATTTAATGAAACCTCTGTGAATGCTGTCATAGACCATTTGTTTTGTTCCTTTGTTGCCCGAAACAATCATATTAAAAGTGCAAGAACATTACTGTTAATCTTTCAGTGGTACCGTCACACAAACAGAAACAAGAATACAATTTTCTTAATTAGTTGCAAGGTTTTTTGTCTTGCACTTTTAAAGGATTAACAGTAAAACAATCTATTTCATGTAGTTAAAGTGGCAGTAGGCAGTATAATTTTGGCATCATTGGGAAAAAAATCCATAATAACCTTTCAGCATATTGTAATTCAAGTGATCTGAGTGAGAACTAGACTTCTGCACCTCCTAGGGATGCTAAATTTGAAAAATTTTCTTAACTGATAACCGACCCTCGTTAACCGATTATTAACCGTTAACCGGCAAGATATGTGCGGTGTGCCAGCTTGAGTGTATGAGCACAACAGACAACTGAGTCCCCAGTTCACCGTCCGGAGCATTAACTTAGCAGCCACGGTGCTGCGTGTATTGTAGTGGACATGCAGCCACTTTCCCAGTAAAAGTCTCCACCGCACATTTAGTTTAGTTTAGCAAGTTGTCCGCTGTGTGTCTGCCTGGCGTAACGATAGCGACTCTCCAACAAACAGTGTGTGTGTTTGTGCTACATCAGCAGCTGTAGCTCTGCTGGTGGCTTCGTGCTCACCGTTGTCACACACATTTGGTCTGTCAGCGTAACTTCAGCGAGTTTCCGACAGACTGCGTGTGTGTGTGGCGGCGGTGAGTGTGGGTTTGTCGCTGGCGTTATAACTGTGAACGTAGCTGTAGCAGACAGTGTGTGTACAGTTTATTTTTGTCGGTGAATAAATGCTACGAGGCTACAACTCCTCCGCTCTGTGCTCCGCTCAAGGCGGGAGCCAACTTCCTGTATCTGTAACTCAGGCTCAGACTCTCTTAAGGTGGGCTCTTAAGGTGGACAGCTTTTCTCCTTAAAGTGACGTGTTTTTTCTCAGCTTTTTATTTAATTATTAACATTACTTTTAACCGTTTTAACTGATAGCGTTAATCGGTTAAAATGCTTCATGTCGATTAACGGTTAAACAGTTAATTTCTTTTTACATCCCTGGCACCTCCTCATGGCTCTGTTTTCAGGCTTTAGGAAATCTAGCCCATGATGGGAGAGTTTGGCCAATCACAGGTCATTTCAGAGAGAGAGCGTTCCTATTGGCTGTTCTACAAATACAGATGCGCTTGCACGTCCCTACAGATGGTGAAAGCCTGATTCCCCGGCGGAACATCCTGCAGAAAAAGTTGCTATTCCAGCATTGGCAACAACTGCCTACACTGCAAAGCAACCCAAAAAGGAAGACGGTCTGATCAAAAACAGTTGGACAATATCGGTGAAGCATTTCAGTGATGGAGAGAAAAATAGTTTAGCCTTCTGCTTATGGCTGCGGCTAGCGCTGTGAGCTAGCCTCACGGCTACGGTAGCTACGGCAATAGTAGCTCGAGGAGAGCATCATTTTCTCTCCATCTCTCTAATAGTTTAGCCTTCTGCGTGAGCTCACTGGGACGGCTACGGTTAGTAACTATTAGTAACATTTTCTCTCCATCTCTAAAACGCTTCGCCAATATTGTAGTTCGCTACAGCCTCGAATCACAGTTCTTCATCTCAAAGGGCTTTATATAGGCCCACAAGTTTGCAAAGAAAAAACAGGATGGTAATTCTCATAGAATTGCCGCTATATAACGGCATCAGGTTCACAATGGTGATCAGGATGATGTTTGAAATGAATGACTACTCAAAGTGGTTACTGTATGAAGGATGATGTTTGGGAAGGATGATGAGAAGTGCCTACCCTGGGCTACCACTTCAATTACAATATGCTGAAAGGTTATTAAGGAACTTTTGCCCAATAACGGCAAAATAAACTGCCTCCCCCAGCTTTAAGTGGACTTTGATTGGGTTCATCTACTGCAACACACAACTGTAGCAAATTGCCAGGTTTGTATTACCTGGTCTCATGGAAACGAGGTTTTCGCTGCTTTTTGTTGTAGCTTATTTCCTTTCTTCAGGGAGTCAGGTTTGTCAAGGTGAAGCTGTCATGAGCTCTTGTTAAAATGACATAGCAAGGCTGCTAGACTCTCACTGGGAAAATAGGCCTGAAATTATAATACCTTTTGTGTCAGGTATTAATCGAGCTGACATGACTACAGTTGCATATAGATTGTATAGAACATATAACATGTAAGATATAGAATAATGGCTCCCAACGTGGTGGTCAGGACCAACGGGTCACAAGATAAAACTGAGGGGGTCACGAGCTGATTAACATGATAGGAGAGGGCAAAATATTTCTTGTGAAGTACTGTTTTATCTCCTCTGGCCTCAAACAATATTTATATTTAACTCAAACTCAGAGTCATTCCTCAAATGTTAAACTGCTCAAAGCTTATAAACATGCAACCTGTGACCACTAGACTCAATTCCACTGATTTCAATCACAGTACAGTGTATGCCTGCTACATACGCTACTACACAGTGTGTCTGACATTGCCTTTTCATTCCGAACCTATTTTAAATGTTAGATATCTGTTCTGAGTCTTGTATTGTGACTTACCACAAACATTAACATAAGTGCTAGCACCCCATTAATGTTCAAAAAGAAGTATTAGTTTGCAATAAAAAATAAGAAGGTAGGAGTCAAACTGACTTTTAAATATGAGTCACCTTAATTGTTTGAGTGGACGTGCTCTTAACTACTTAGTAAAAGCTGTTTATAGTAATATTCTAATTTCCTTATTGTGCAGCTGGATTGATAAAACCAAAAAACGACAATAATGAATAGACTGTCACGGATAATGCCGAACAAATTGGTTGATATTTTATAAGGTACACCAATTTGTGCACAATCCATTATACGTACGTGTTACTCATAAATGAAAAATGAAAAGACAAAAACTTGATTTGAAAATGTTTTCCATTTCCCTTCGGCGATTTGTAATGCATTAGGTGTTGACCTAAACAGATATTTAGAGCTAGATAACCTTGTCCACAGTTGCACTGTGTATGAGTGTTTGTCTGTATAAAGTGATGCAATCAGTCGTACAGCTCGGCAACACCTGAAAATGTTGCTCAGCCTGTCTTTTTTCATTCGGGAGAGGAAAATAACATGTCACACTGCATTTTTCTGTTACTACAATCGGGGCCTGATCAGGAGAGATTGGAAGAACTCATTTTGCCGTGCTTGATAAACACGTAAATACATGCACATTTCTCAAACGCATCTGTTTAACTTAAGATTTTAAGTACACACACTCTGCAGGAATGGATTTTGACTCTAGTGACTCAGTGGGTGAATCAGGAAGCCTCTGTTAAGAGTCCTGTTGCAGATCTGATGAAACCAGAGATGGGAGCGAGGGGAGGGGTAAGGACGGGGGTTCTTTGATCTCCATCTACTTGAATGAGCACTGGCATAAATTGCCGCATCCACTATCAGCAGTGAAAATCAAATGAGATCTACAAAGCACGGTCCTAGTTCGGCTGATGTGCTCTAACCGTTGGCAGGGTCCAGTGAGATATCATTAACACCGTTGTAGTGGGAAGGGACAGATAAGACTGACAGATAGGCTGCAGAAATGAGATAGCCGATTGTTTATGTCCTTCTTGTACTTTGTCCATTTTATTTTGTCTTTTTCAGCTCGCTCACACTCTGACACTGGGAGGTGTGTGTGTGTGTATATTTTACAGGATGATAATGGCAGCAGTGTGCTCTGTAGATCAGCAAATTTGGCAGCGAGTTTAACTACATCACTGTTGATCTATCACCATATAACATCACCATACACTTTTAAAGATTGTTGGCTGACACACACTAGCCTGGAGCAAATGTGCACAGCCACAGATGTATTATTTTCAGAGCAAACAGTGATTTTCTTTTGACAAATCCACAATGTGGGCTGCCAATTTTTTTTTTTTTTTTTTTTTGTAAAAGACTCAGCACAATCAATCTCAGCCATCGTGTTTCTCTGATGATGAGATCACAATCCGTCTCTCTGAAATTTGGTTTGGGATTTTCCGCCTACCCGTGTATATTCTGCACATCAATAACAAAATGTTGCAAGCTTCAAGTATTTATTCGGTGCAAACTTTAAGATTGTGAGAAAGTAATGCTCTTTTCCAATGAAAAATGTCTCTCGAGATATCTTGAGCATTCAAGGAATCTCTGTCAGATGAAAATGGTGATGCATGTTTGTTATTGGAGGCATGAAATGCAACATAGAAATCTGTGTCCTCACCTTGAAAATACCTTTTAATACATCAGGGTTAAGTTGTTTTATTCATTCATGTCGGGTTGAACATCGTAGAGCTTCTTAATTGCTCTGTAACTACTGCTGACCGGGTGTTTTTTAAAGATTCAGCATCGCTTTACCTCATCATCACAACAGCACCGCTAGGATTTTATCAATGTGAGCGGGTCCTTAATGTGGCTGAACAACATTTCAGCAACAAATGAACGCCGTCTGTGTTCGGCTGGTTGTGCAAACAGTTTCACAGTGTCTGGTCCTGCATTGAAATTCCAGTCCTGTAAAAGACACAAACGTGGAGTGGAAAGATAACAAGCTCACTCCTAATCTCCCTAAATGTGTTTGAGGCAGGTGTTTCCTGTAAAATGAGGACAGCACAACAAGATCAAAGCACATTGCTTCATAAATTCTGTCATCTCATTCTGCATTCAGAGTGAAATGACCTAAAAGCTATTTGCTGTTTGGAGGTGATACAAATACAGATGTGTTTGCAATTCAGTGCTGGAGTCAGTATTGACACTGACGAGGCCATAGGTTTCATTTTAGGTTTACATGTTTGGCTGATGGGATGTCTGCCCCAATAATGTTTTTTTGCCGGCGATGCCTACCGAGCATTTTTTTGTTGTTTTGTTTTGTTATAGCAGCTGGTATACAAGGCTTCAGATTAATTTTTTTCACCACTAGAATTATTTCAACTGTCCTGAAGTCAGTGTAAACCGTCAAAAATTCGAAATGGTATCCTTTTACTTTGTTATTGTCATTTATAGTGGTAAGTGTAATTGCATAAAAACACACAACTCAAATAATTAGTAATTAAATGATTGCATTTTTATTTAAATACGTGCTTTGATTAAAGAAAATTCTTGGCATTAGTAGTTTTAATTATACATTATAAGCTGCTTAGAGCTAACGTTAGTGTTAGGAAGTCAAATACGTCCCTCTCTAATATCTATTTTATATTGCCGAGACAGGATTTCTGCCAGAAAAGTTCTTAGGACCGGCAGCGGCAGAGGCTAGCTAGTGTTTTCACAATACCAAAATTCTGACTTCGATACGATACCCTGCCTAAATATCTCCATATCGATACTGAAACGATACCACAGCAAAAATCTAAAACATCAGGAAAAGTAATGGAATAACAGATGACAGAACATGGAACTCAATTATTTTTTTATTTATTAAAAATGTTAAAATGTTAAAAGGTATTTGTTAACAAAAATGAAATGGGTTATCTGATGTCCCCTATACTTAAGTTTAGTGATTTCCTTGATTTTTAATTTTATATTTGCATTTATTTTTCATTTCTATTCTTATTTGTTATTTCTATTTTTCTTATAACTTCTATGTTTATATATATTTTTATTCTGAAATGGAACAACCGTAATTTCCCCCCGGGGATCAATTAAGTATTTTGATACTGATATCACTTATTAAACAGCGTTCAATAAGGCTTTTTTAAACAGCGCCCCTCGCCACCGCTAACAGTTCAGGCGGGGTATCGCAATGCCTTTCTAGTATCTGTATGCCGTGCAACACAAGGGCTAGCTGAGCAAAACTCTGAGGAGTGGCTTGTCATAACAAGAATAGCACTGGTCCTCCTTAAGGTCGGTCCACCTTAAGAGAGCCTGAGCTAAAATTGTGGCTAATTTAGGGGCTAACCCCTTCAGTAAACAGACTATGGCAAGCGAGACACGGGAGTGTAGCATTTATTCACCGACATCCTAAACTGTACACACACTGCACTGCTACGCTCACAGCTATAACGTTATGCATTAAGCATTTACTACTAGTTGCAGTTAATGGATAATACAGTGTAGCATCTGGAAACATTTAGAGTTGGAAGAGCAAAAGTTATTCTCAAGAGGTCATCCTTGCTATAAGAAAGGTCAACAGATAAATAAATGTGATGTTAACAGAAGTGGCTCTAAATCGTTTCTATCCGAAGATACAGGGCCACCATGGAAGCAAAATTGAGTGCGTTGTTTTCAGTGGGTGACACCTTAATCTGCAGCAACCACACATCTTCTATTTTGGGAGGAATGGATGGCTCTTTCTGCACAGGTTTCCTTCCTCGCTGTTCAGCGTGAGGCATTTGAGAGTGTCTCTCTTGTCTAGACTGTATATAACACCCATCAAAACAGGGAAAAAGACACGATTCCAATATTCCTCTGACCCATTTAAATCCCGAGTTAATCTCACCAAGAATCAAGTCCGCCGGGGAGATCTTCAGACTGATAACACTGAAGTTATTATAGTAGTGTTTTTTTTGGCATTCAAGGATTGAACTGCTGTTGAAACAGAAGAACCCGAGGCCTTTAACTCGTATTTGTTTGATCACATCATTTAACCCGAGAAAAATGAGTTTCTTACACTGAGCCTGTGCAGCTTGGTATCCAAAAAGTTGGTCTTTAGAAGTTTTATTTTTTTAATCTCGGAAAGCAAATATCGGATAATGGCTTTTATTCAAGACAGTCCAAGATTATTCCATGGATGTGTAACATTGTGCCTTTCAAACACTGCCTTTGTAATGAGAAATAGATTTGATTTCACACGGCAAAAATGACTCTGGTGTCGAGAGAAAATGCGGGCACAACATGCTCCTTTTTCCCCAACAAACAAAATTAAATCAGTTCCTCTTTGTACTGCACAATTGGTATCCCGAAAGCAAACAGTTGTGTTGTTTTGTTTAGTTTAGCGGAGGCAGTACATTGATGGCGATAGTTTTAGAATTCAGGTCAGATCCCAGCAGACAACATCTGGAATGCGTGACCATATGATCCTGTCTCCGCTGATTACCTGCAGCATTTTTAAGTGATTACTTTGGCTAATATGTTGTGTAAAGAGAAGAGTGTCCTATCTGCAGCGGAGTCATCTCTGTCCCCCTTGATGGAGATATCAACACAGCTGTCGGTTTTTACAGCTTTTCAATCAGTCAATCAATTTTATTTGTCACATGTAATCATATAAGGTACAACTCCAGTGAAATGTAATCCCCCCAGTTCCTTCAATTTGTGCATTGGATAGAGTTTAACTAGAATAGGAATAGTAATACCTATATGCGTATGATTGACAGGGTGGGGGTCAGATCCTCTATTTCCTTCAGGTAGGCCTTCTCCTTGCTATCTGTCATCAGGCCCACCACACCTGTGTCGTCAGCAAACTCGATAATGGTGTTGGAGTCAAAAGTGGCTACACAGTTGTGTGTGTACAGGGAGTGCGGCAGGGTAGGGATGTCATGATACCGGAAATGTAGTAGTCGATACAAATGCGATTGAAATTCCATGATTCGCGATACCAATTCAATACCATGGTAAAAAACAAAAGTAAAACAAAAAACTTCAACAGCCACTCCTTTTCCATACTGTTTTTTTGTTAGGAGGTTAAACAGGTCATAATTCCCTCTCTATTATCTATTTTATATTGCTGTGAAAACATCTCCTTTGTTCAAGTTTGTCGACAAAAACTAAATTTACAAGATTACATTTGAACACATCATAACTTTAGAGAAAAAAATAGGGTGCAAACCCTGGACGTGTACATAGTGAGTTTACAGCATCCCAAACACATTTTCTTGCTTTCTTGCTTTCCTAACTTTGTAAAACAAAATGTGAACAATAGATATATAGATATGAATCCATTCAATTGTTATATATTATTAAAATACAACAGCAACTTGGTAAAAAGAAATCTTCAAAATTAACAGGAATTACTTTTCAGGTGTAAACCTTTTTAATCCAGCTACAAATTGGTCAAAACTTAAACAGG
This sequence comes from Adelosebastes latens, assembly GCA_916700685.1. NCBI lineage: Eukaryota > Metazoa > Chordata > Actinopteri > Perciformes > Sebastidae > Adelosebastes > Adelosebastes latens. The sequence continues at coordinate 47,030 of CAKAKR010055153.1, forward strand.
AATTTAAATTCCAGTATATAATGTATATGGTATATAAACATAGAATTTAATTGAATAGTTGGGCCCCATTGTCACCGATATCCGATCCAAATATTTGAGTCAGTATCGGCCCCATATCTGATCCGGTATCGGTATCGGTGCATCCCTACACATCATGATAACGTTAGTATTATCTTTGCCCCATACTAATTTATACTGAATTGCATCATAATGTCAATCAATGGCACCTCAGGTGTTGAAATCGGCAGGACGGGAGCTAGTTAAACTAGCTAACGTTAACTAGCTCTCATTTCCGATTTCAACACAGAATTGTTTTTCACAATGTAACATTATCAGGCAAGAAAATAGTGAGTTTACTGCGTCCCGAACACATTTTCTATTGTTCACGGGACGGCGTTGAGCTTTGTCACAAGTCTGGAGGGATCTATGGTGTTAAACACTGAACTGTAGTCAATGAACAGCGATCTCACATAGCTCCCTGGCTTGTCCAGGTGAGATAGGGTGGCGTGGAGGATGTGTGCTACGGCGTCTTCCGTTGATCGGTTGGGACAGTAGGCAAACTGTAGTGGGTGCAATGTGCTGGGTAGTGAGGAGCAGGTGTAATCCAGCCGTTCAAAGCAATTCATCACCAAAGAGGTGAGGCCTTGTTGCTGCTATCCGTGCTTATTTGTGCCTTGTTTATGAAGCTGTAAACGGATTTGACAGGAGGTGTGTGTATCTGCCTATGTGTGTGTGAGTAAGCGGTTTGCTGTTGCTGCTGTGTGATTTGACAGGAGGCAAGAGGTGCGTCTATGTCAGTGTGTGTGTAAGCAGTTTGCAGAATTATGTATGAGTTTTACAGTGACTGGTCATGGGATCACAGGATTAAATACCCATTGTTGATGGGTTTCAGATTTCACACCTGGTTTTTGTCCAATTAGTGATTCATTTTGGGTCGGCAGTATCTGTTGATTGATTTATATTAGCAAAGCATGCAGGCAACAACAAGCACAGAGCAGGTGAATTAAACATTTTTATTGACAATTTCTTCAATGAAAGACATTTTGACTAAGAAGAATTACATGGTAAAAAAAATAATAATACAGTGAGTTTATGATTTATGACTGTATGCACATTTAACCAGCTGTGTTGCATACAAAGCATTGATAGGACAGATGTTTTCAATAATGACTAACAAGTATTTATAATTCAAAGGTTAGGTTATTTTTTGAAAAATTATTCACGCAATTATAGAGACAAATTGCTGGTTGAAGTTGCATAAATAGTCCAATCACAGCTGACTCCCATCTCAGCTGGAAATCTATTCAGGTGTTGAATAACTTTCAATTTCATAATCATGTATTAAAAAGGGAACAAAAGGTACGATGGTGCTGAGAAAGTGTGGCCACATAAATTAGACTAAATTTAGTTGTAATAAACCTTTTGACTTTTGATATTTGTGATTTTGTGTGTGAACTAATTTGCTGGGATAATAGTCCTGACATTTTTCATTTTTAATTAATTTCAAAGATGTGTTCCTGTAGTAGTACATTGTATAATGAGAAGATGTGTTATTCTATTTTTAACTGAACAGTAAAAACATAGCCTAAGTACATTTCTTATATAGGCTATGTTATATATAGGGTTATTAAAAAGTAAAAGTGTTCTTTTTGGGAGAAAATAAGTGGTCCTTGATTGAATTTTGAGATGTATTTGCAGCATTTTTGGTAATTATAAAGTGAACTAAAATGACGCTAGCAATTAGGGGTGGAACCATAGAACGATTCGATACAGTTCAATCTAGCACTACTTTGATACAATCCGATTTGGCTCTGATTTGATCCAATTCAGTTTAACTTAATACATAGTGTTCTCATGACGTGTCATATATTTCCTATACCATGGTTCAATGTGGCTCATTGGCAATGGTTGTAATTTTGTGATAATAACCTTTTAATACAACTGTTGTTTGCCTTATATCTGTAGAGATGATGTGATGGAATACTAATTAGTGACATGGTGACCCACATCGTGAAACTATACGGTAAGATTGTTATTATGTATATAACACAGACAGCATTCTAGGTCTACTGGAAACACTTGATGCACAGAAAAGTGTTATTTCACTGCATCCACTGATAATGGCCAAAAACTATACTGTTGACGACACCATCTGTGCCCAGCTAGCTACTATGTTAGTTTAGTAGTGGGACCCAGGGGAGATTCTAGGAGTGGGACACTAGGCGGTCTGAGCTAGGGACGCTAATTTATTAGCACTTGATGTTTATCCAACAAGACAAAGACGGTCGTCTGCTGTTGAATGGAGCTTAGCCTCCTGCATACAAAACCTGACACATTTTAAATTTGTGACTCTTCTACTGCTAGCTCCTCAGTAGTGACCGCCTGCTTGCACGCTTGACTAGCTGGCTAGACCGCTGCCAAAGAGCATAGAAGCAAAGAGGCGAAACTCCAGTGTTTTTTTGACAATAGCCGCTAGATGGTGCTGCGGTAGCACTGCTGCCATTTTGGACTGAAAACGCCAAGGAGTCCATAGCCATGAATGTATAAAGAGACATCTGTAAATAAGAGGATCATTTTTTTTAGGTAAATCAACTTTCCTGTACGAACACTTAAATAACTCAAATTTAAAGCGTTATATCCTAAAAGTTTTAAAATGAACTAATAGTCTAATCCAGAGTTATTTTCCTCGGCATAATAAATGTGCATCAGATCCACGGGACTGCATCGCCCTGCACGTTTATATGACATATTTGGTTCTGCCAGCTTCCTGCTAGCTGTAATAAAGGATATACTGGCTGTAATTCATCACTTTTATTATCTTATAATACACCCATGGGCTGTATGCTGTAAGCCTGTACCGTGGTGGATGTAATAATGTCTCTGTTCCCAAACAACCGGCTATCGGCCAGTAGCTAGTAGCGCTAGTAGCATGACATAAACAGAATTCAATGTAGTTATAGGCTATTTACTAACACACAGGTAACACATCCATGGTCTGTGGTCTGTTGTACATCTATTTTGGGGGTCCTTGACACGAAAAAGATTGAGATTGCTCTCAAAATTTGTGTGCTAGATTTTTCTAACTTCCATTTATGTCCATCGCTCACTTAATGCTCCTCTGGGAAGTGGCCTGCCAAAAAAGTTTAATAAATAAATAAATAAATAAATAAATAAATAAATAAGTAAGTAAATAGTTATAATAGTATGCATATTTATAATATTTTGTATTGTTCAACACAGGCCATTTTGGTAGAGACATCAAATATGACAATAGACTAGAAATAATTTTGTTTTACTTTCGTATGGCACTTTGTAGGCGGACGTTTAACTGGCGTCCGGTAGTCGCTTTCAGTCCAAAATGGAGGAAACGTAGCTTTGCTGCTGGGCGCTGACGTTGAAATGTAACGTATGAATTGACTTTCACTTCATACGTTCTTTGCTGCTGCGCTCCGCTCCTGTCCCCCTTCTCTGTACGCAGCGGAGATGAGGGGTCGTGTCTCGTGGACTGTCTCTCGCTCCTTACGTTACACACACACATACACTTCGCTCTCTATTTACGCTCTTACCACACCCGTGTCATACACACACATAACACATTAAAAGCGTCTCAAGTGGAGCCATTTGTATCGGTTTATGACGGGCGTAACGATTTTTTACTGATTCCCCACATGTTTTGAGTCGGTTTCAGAGTTTTGTATCGATGTAGCCGTATCTTAACACTCTCGTATCAATTTCCGACACGTATCGGTAAATCGGAAAACACCCTTTCTAGCAATTCTCAAAAACTGTAAACCTCACACCAAGTATTATCATTTATATCTGGATATTTCTTATAAAGCTCCACAAATTAATTCTGATCATATTGAACTCTTTTTCTATCACCTTTTAATTCACAGATGAGCACCTTAGCCCATCAAAGGAAAGCCATTCAAAGCCTTTCGGTAAACAAGCAACACATAAAAGTCTGAGTGTTTTGTATTGTGTTTGGAATTTTTATATCTATTAAAGATGAAAGATGAAAGATTCTTATCTCCATTCAAGCGAAATGAATAGCGTCTGCCCCTCCACTGTGCTCTGTTCCTTTTATAATGCATGTATAAACACTGCGGCTGCTTTTAGATGAAATTAACGCTAAAGCTTCATTTGATAAATGCTTGTGTGCGACACAAAGCATCTGAATCTCCTCATCTATGGGAAATATCCAATGTGGGTGAACCGAGGTGACAGCTTAGCCGGCTTGTTTACCAGACAGATGGAAATGCTGTTTTCTATTTATGCTGGGCATGACACACCAACCCCCTGAAGCAGCACAGAGAGTGGGAGCGGGAGGGGGCAGAGGAAACGCAGTTGTTTTACAGTGATTATTCTGTCTTAAGTAGAGGGGTGTTGGCATTAGAACAGTTTTACTGCAGCTGTTTAGCCCTCTTTCCTCTCTCACAACTAGACTGTCCTTAGTTATGAGGGGAAAGTCTTGACACGCACAGAATCCCTTTTGACAAATTGAGGCCACTGGGAAATAAAATCGCAGTGGTGGGTACAGAGCTATGACACACTGCAGCGAACCAAGCGCCTGGACTGTTAACAGTTTTTGTGACCTCACACTGGAGTCCACTCTAGCATCCATTCAGCGTGTCCCAACTCCCCCACTTCATCCCTGCCCCTGCCTCCCTCCAGGCCCTGGATTAGGATCGTTGTGAGTCAAGGAGCTCCTCCAGACCTGCCAGAGTTTTTTCACAAATTGTCATCAGGATCCTGCCAAGGACCGCGAGGTCTTGGCGGCCAACTTTTAACTGTACAGGGCACTGTGGTAATCGACCCTGACAGCTCATTGTGAATCAGGCAAAACTTGCATTTGAATTTGTGCCAATGTACAGTAATTACAGCCCAGTGCAGCCAGTGTGTGACACATGTGCCTCATGGGCAGCAGAGTAACACAGTGAGAAGACTGTCCTTCAATTTTAGAAAGCTGTTTAAGACCCTGGTGGTGCTGGTGAGCATCTGCCTCGCTGAAGTCTCCTTGAGCAAGAAAATTATGCTCCGACTCTGCAGCCAGGCCTCAACCGTGGAGCATAAAGAGAACTTTACAAATAATGTAGCCCTGAATAAGTTTTGCTCTCTTTGCCTGAATGAAATTCCTTTTGTTGAGCACAGCTGCGATATTCAATTATAAACAGGTGCAGCTGACCCTGGGTGGTGCAGCAGGAAAATCTACAGGCCCAACATAAGATGAATAAAAATGTATATTAGTAAGCTCAGCTTGATTTAACTTTCAAATTGGTCTCCTCTATCACAATTACACAGCATTAACATTTGATAAGTGCACAGTGTGCGTGGGAGCTGGTCGCATGTCGCTCCAGTGTGAGCTGCAGTGGGAGGGCTGGTCCTTAAGCTTTAAGTGGAGGGTTACAGTGAGGAAACTGGTGTGCAAATTCTGTACAGATTCACAGCGATAGCCTGTGGGGCCTGACAGGCTGGTGTTGCCTCTAGTAGGGTGAAAAGTTGTGATGGTTCTGGGGGCCGACAGCTGGGAATAAAAAAAATTTTAAAAAGAAAAAGAGAGGGGTGTTGTTGATGATAAAAAGAGCAGGGTTGGTGGAGCACAAATTGCTGGGGGGAGACGAGCCGTCTTTCAGGGGATTTGACACTGTGTACCCATCTGCCTATACAGACATTTACCCCCTCTACTCTAGAGAAAAAAAATCATCTCGCTCAATAACAAAGCCTTTATTGTTTCCCCTCGCTGACCCGCGTTATCAACCGCCGAGCTTATAAGACAGACACAAGAAAAAAGACATGAGGCAGGAGAGGCCACATCGCTGTTAACTGAAAATATATTCACCCATGGAGTGTCAGATTGAACACATGACGGACCACTGTGAAATCTTCATCTTTTCATAAACGGACATTTTTTGTCCAGTAAATTATCAGTAAATAGCAGTGTTTTGTTCAAGCTGTGTTTTATTGGTAGAAATGGTGGTACTGGTGATCACACAGCTGCTGCTGGCCAAGATTATTTTATGGTGTTATGCTCTTGTGTCAAATTGCATTTTAGGCCTGTAATATTGATTTTGTGTGGAGCTTAAGATCCCTGGCAGATGGCCACGGTTTCGTCATTCTCTTTGATACCGAGACAAAGACTCGCGCGAGTGTCCATTATTTTCAATTTTATACATGGAGAGAGGTTATTGACATGATCACAGCCAAGAAATCCCTGGTCAAACTTCAAAAGAAATCACAGGAAGTGACATCATATGGAGACACAGTCGTATGCGTACAGTTGTGGACACATTCACTGCCCTCATCCGTGTTGCAGGCAGAAAGAAAAGCTGCCATCACAGAGGTGCCAACTCGCTTGTAAATCCGCACAATCGCGCTGTAATGTATGGAGGATTTTACATTTAAGCCGCTTTTGATGAGCTTTTGCCAAGAAATATGTTCAGGAGATCCTGTAGAACCTGTTACTGTGCATAGTTATAGAAAAGCCATTGAAATGAAGTTTATAATCTAAAAGAAGTTTCACAGAATTTTAGTCCATTTTTAACGGACTGCTGTGATGCAGATCACACGTCTTTCTAGCTGGGTACCCTATATGTTTCCTTGCCAAAAATTCAACTTACAGGAATCAAAGCTGACAGACTGGTGGAAAGTCAACGTGGGGAGATTCCCCGGACCGGCAAAGCTGGCACGCCAGTATGTCTCCATCCACCTTCTCTCTCATTCTCCCTTTCTCGCGGCGCTCATTCTCTGTAATTGTCTCAATTTTCAGTCCAAAAGTCAAAATTTAATGAAAAAAGATAGATGTAATCCCTTTTTTCTAAATTCCCAAAATATTTTTATCCAATGAAATATTCTGCTTCAAGCCATATTTGTGGCGTTTAATCTTCCGAAAACAACATTCACTGCAGTCAAGAACAGTTTTCTCCCCGGCACGTACCTGTATTAATGGGGTGGTCTAGCAGCAATCTAACAGCACCATGAACAACAAGAACAGGCAGAAATCGGGACGCTGTGACTCTGAGATATTTTCTATTCTCTTGTTGCAGTGTTACATTTAGTTGTTTTTGAGCGTCTTTCTTATAAAACTAGGCGGAGATGTATAGCGGCAATTATTTTTATGAGCGCGCTCCGCATGCAATCTGATGTTTTCAGTTATATTCAATGTATTGAATATATCTAGGCCTCTATCTTTATATGTTTCTTAGGCTGTCAGAGAATATGCAATATGTTGCTGTAGGAATAAGGCTTTGGTATTGTTTGGTATATACACAATTTGTATGTTTTTTTTAAATTTACGATAAATCAATTGATTGATCATTAGTGTTACCAATGATCGATTAAGGAAAGTGCTTCAAATTTGCATCCCTACTTATAATCATAAAGTAATGCTAGATGAGGTTTACCACACACCACATTCACATCCTGACTGTGGAGGTCAGACAAATGTGTTGACGTTATTTTTTTCCCGAAGCTTGTAATTTCACACTAGTGTTTTGAGACTGAACAACTTCCACATTCACATGGGCTGATGTCGTCTGTGGGAGGGGGCGGTTGCTGACGGTGATTAACCCAAACATCTGTGCTTTCTCTGTCAGCGAAAAAGCGGTCAGTTCAACTGAACCACAGTAATGGAGGCATCCTTGGAGAGCAAAAACACACAAACTAGTCTATAGTGCAAAAGTTGTTACTTTGTTAATGCCTATGATTAAAGTTATAACTATATTATGATTTCTTTCCTTTACAACTCTTTTTTGTGCACAACACTGGAATAAATACTAACTACAAATACTCTCTCACAACCACACACACACCAGCTGCTTTGGGATATATCAGCAAGCCACATGCTTTGTAAGATACTGGGTTGTCAAGCCAAAAAGGCAAACAAAAATAACAGCATTATTATAGTGTTTAGCATCATTAAAGGTTCGTTACCTCCTCAGCTATGAAGTGGATAAGTAACCTTGTTTCTGTAAATAACAGGCCACTGTGAGCTGCATTAGACACCTGTTGATGATGTTTGTATTTGTTTGTCATGAACAAAACCGTCAGTCCACAGTGAAGCACAAACCTGTCACTTAAACAACAGCAATAGGTACTTTATCCACAGAAGAAAACAATAGACTCTTCTGTTGAATTACCCTCACTCTCAGACAGGCCAAACTGGTAAACATGGCTATGTTATGTGCAATTCTCTGATGTTTCTTAGTTAGAGCACATTACCGTTTGGGACTGCTTATGTTTGAATTAGCAACTAGCTTATTTTCTGCCTGAAAACACAGTGCATTTGTCAGAATCGTACTTTGCGTGGGTAGTGAACTGATCAAAACACTTAAGGGAATACTTTGCTGTCATAAGACTCCACAGAGGTTAACCCTCTTCACCACAACGCATGTGCCTTTGCTGTGAAAGATCTTGACATGTAGACAGTGATGCGGATTGCCTACAGTAAGAGGAGTGTTGGCAAACGCTGCAAACTCATGTCGCGATTAAAAGATATTATAACGAGAAAATTAGAGCTGCTTGTTGCTTGTTTTGTCCATTCCACAGTTCAAAACCAAAATAGATTTTAATTTTCATTGACATAAAACCAAGAAACGCAGAATGTTAGACTGTTCCTCATGTTTAGGCTCTCGTAGACTGGCGGGGGAAGTTCAGGGGCAGCCCAGGCAGAAAAAAAAACACAGACAGACACTTTTTCCCAGTCAATTCAGGCCAACATTTGATTACGCGACGTTAAAATGGCAACGAGTGAAGCAGGACTCCGAGAATGAAGGATTCTCTTAGGACATCCTTATCATCTATTCTTTCATTTGTCCAAGGCGAGGTTTGAGACCCTGAAATTCAGGGGATTAATGTCTGCAGTGATAACAGACTGGATGCGCTGTTGGACTTGAAGCTGCAATCCACAGAACCGCTGAACCGTGACGCCCTTGCAGAGTATTTCATTTATATTTCAGGAACGAAATAAAAGGAAATAACTAAATCAAATAAATGATAAATGAATGTACAGGGATAATAATAATACAAAAAAGCTATCAGTGTAATTCTAAATGCTGGTCGTGTAGGTAAAGTAAAAACTGGGAGTGGAGGCACAGGGATTGCTAACCTCATCCTCCCTGCAAAAGCCGTAGCACTTGATTCATCAAAGAGGGGGTCAGGCCGCCCTCATCACCACAGGTGGGTTTCATTAAGTTGTCATCCTCGGCTGCAGCGAGCTGTTTGTGTGTCGGTCGCTCTCCAGAGTGCTGAAATTTTCCTCATTAGCTGACTGTGTTTACTGCAGTTTATAGTGGAAATACCTAACATGTTTGTTTTCTCACCACATGCATATGTCACCTTGTTTAATGCAAGTTTAGACTCATGTAGCTATTGTTACTACATACTGGGTATCAGTTGGTTAGTAAGTTAAGCTTTATGTATTTATTTAGGACTTATTAGAGGAGATTAAGATGTATTTTGCAAGAGAGATCCCCTTAGAACATATTTCATATATACATCACTCAACACACACACAGACACACTGAAAACAGCAGCTAAAGGATGTGCGGTCTCTCATTGTACATATCATGGTATTGAAAGGCCTTTATTTTGTGATGTAATAGATTTTCTGAAAAAGCCCGTCGAGAAATTGTTGCTGGATGAAATTACCAAGTCAAGGCAACTTTATTTGTATAGCACCTTTTATAACACAGGCAATTCATAGTGCTTTTTACATAAGGCAAATAAATGCATTAAATGAACAGTGTGTAGCATTTATGGGGATCTATTGGCAGAAATGGAATATAATATTAATAATAGGGCTGTCAAAGTTAACGGGATATTATTACACGGCTGTGTTGAATACTCGATTCTGGTTGGTCAATCACGGTGTTCTGTGGTCTGTAATTTTTGTATAACAGACCGTTGCTATGTATAACAGACCGTTGCTATGGGCGCAGCTCTGATGTCGGACTCTAGCGGACCGTTTTTGTGTCAAAATATTGATTTAATAAGTAAGTATCTGTGTAAATATACAGCTAGCGGGTCATTGTTGTGAAAGAAACCCCTTCAGGGCGATGAGAGACCCCTCCGCTGCGCATCGGGGTCCACAGCACCTTTCGGGGATTCTTCATTCTTTCACAACAATGACCGGGTCGCTGTACATTATCCCTTACATAATGCTTTAACGCAAGTTTGTTTTAATGCAACTAATTTCTTTAACGCAATCAATCTTTCGGAGGTTTAGTTATAAAGCTTTGGTACCAACCATGTCATACTAGCTAGGAAAATCTGGCATGGCCATTTTCACATGGGTCCCTTGACCTCTGACCTCCAGATGTGTGAATGAAAATGGGTTCTAAGGGTACCCACGAGTCTCCCCTTTACAGACATGCCCACTTTATGATAATAACATGCCGTTTGGGTAAAGTCATAGTCAAGTCAGCACACTGACACACTGACAGCTGTTGTTGCCTGTTGGGCTGCAGTTTGCCATGTTATGATTTGATCATATTATTTAATGCTAAATGCAGTACCTGTGAGGGTTTCTGGACTATATTTGTCATTGTTTGCGGGTCCTCTTCACAGAGCCGGCCGCCATGTTTCTACAGTAGCCCTGAACAGACAAACCAAACACTGGCTCTTGATAGGGCCATTTGCGTTTTTACATTTTCGCATTGGCCACCGTAGTTCTACAACCCACTTAGTACAGGGGAGAAGCTTCAGTTGGTTGGTATCTGCAACCTCACCGCTAGATGTCGCCAGATCCTACACATTCCACCTTTTAGACAACATTTCAAAAGACAAAAAAAGAAAATAATACAATTGAATCAAATTAAATAAAAACATTGATAAAACTGAATAAAGGGCCATGAATATGTTGCAGTGACAGTGCAGTTATACAATTAGATCCCCCAAATTCAATAAAGGAAATAAGAGTGCAGTAGAGAAATTCATCTGTGAAAGGCAGAGAGGAACGGCACAGTTTTCAATTTAGATTTGTAATTGGCTTAAGTTGGGGCACATTTAAGTTCTGTGTTTTTGGCTAATCCAGCAATTTAAATCACAGCACTTCATCATATTGGTGAAAGAAGTCATAAAAAGTCCGATTTAAGGTAATTTTGTATTTTTATGACACACCCAACGATGTCAAAGGGAGAGCGACCGTAGTATAAATGGTTGGGTAAAATCTGTGTAAATTGTTTTATTGTCTCTCAGATGAATGAGCGTCTCCAACTTCAAGCTGTTTGCAGGTCATTTCAGTAGTAATGTGCATGTTAGTGGAAACCTACTCTGCGATCTGGTGTCATGGTTGTTCATTTTGACCCCAGGTTAGGCTGTTAAATATCTCTGCGAATTAGATGGAAAGGTCTTATATAAAGTAAAAATACAGGTACACCGATGCCTTCCAGATGTCAAGTGATGACTATCTGACCTTTTCGTATAACTCACAGCGATGAATGTGATCGCTATCTTGAGTGATGAATCAAATGGCACTACAGTAAATGTTGTCTAATGGCTTAAGGGTAGAGGCAGTAATGTGAGCACACATGATATTTCCGTCCTATATTGATAGCAGGATTTCCTGCAGTGTTTTATAACGGAGGTGGGCCTACTTGACTAAAAGGAAGACAACCTTTGATAACATTATAAAATGAATGCCCTTTTATAAAATACAACCTTAACCTCCAGGGGAAAACACAATTTAATGTATTTAATGAGTCTGACTTTTGTTTAGGATGTCATCTACTAATTAAACTGATCACCAAACGTGACGCTACAGGATCTGGGTTGCTTACCACCTCGGCTAAACAATTTCCTCAGAGAAACCCTGAGTAGTGTAGATAGTGGATTACCTAATGGCATCAATACAAATCTTTTTTTTTTTTTTAAATTACCACTTTTTTAAATAGAGTTTAAGTCTATTCTTCTAAACTTTATTTTTTGGGATGCATTGGTGGTGGATTCTAGCATGAATCATAACTTCATAGGCTTATTTGGCAGACAGGATCAAGCAGGGAAGACTGCACATAGAAAGAAAAGAAAACAGTCTGCTTTGAAAATACAGATTTTGTGGCTCAGAGACGCTGCTAATGGAAATTTTATGCTGCCATTGGACCCTTTACAGAAGAGGAATAAATTCACGGCCATGATGCTGTGTAAGAAACGAATGGGGAACTGATGATTGAAGCAATTAGTGCCATTTAATTTAATTGTCCACATATTCCTATTTAATTGGCCCGCTCATGCATATCAATCTGTTGGGTCTAAGAAAAAGAATATGAATACAAACTGTGAATGTCACTTGAGCCTTATATAAATTGATGATGGTGACATTGCAATGCATTTTCCATAATGAGGAAATAACTCTCCAACTGAGAAAGATGATTTCAAAACGTACTTGCCTTGTATACATCACAGACTTAACAGTATGCAACATTATCTGAATAGAAAAGAAGGTGTAGATAATGAAATACTTGCCTTCCACAAATTAACTGTATGGTGTGTTCACACCAAATGCAAAGCAAACGTTTCGTGTACTTACAGCATCAATGCAAAGACGCAAATAGACACAAATTTGAGTCGGGTGACGCAAATGAATTTTTCAACTTGTGCGAGAATTTCCCAAAGCCTATCAGCGTTGAGATTCTCCAGTCATGGAAGTCCTGAAGTTATTGACTCAGAAATGGAGGAAAAAATGATTGTAGCTGTCTGTGAGCACCCAGAGCTCTACGATAGTACCATATATGTACAGAGACCGGACGAAAATCGATATATAAACCACAGACTGATGTCTCTTTATGCCTAGATGATGCTATTTTGAGTGTTGGTGGAGTAGCTTTAATGTTAGCATAGCCTAGCCCTGATTTGAACTCCATTCAGAAAACAAATATTTTAAAAGTAGTTTGCTTGTCGTCTTGCAGAAAGACCCGACAAAGCATGAATTCAGACTTTTTACAAATCTGCATCATTATGTAGTTATGTCGGCATACTTTTGATCTGTTTGTTGTAATTAAATCACAGCAAAATCTGTTTATTTTGGGTTCATAGCTTTGTAGTAAACCAAATTAATTCAGCCGATGTGCGACTTGTGCCTCCGGACGATGTTATGAACCTAGACACGACGGTGTCTGACTTTCCGACGTATCTGGGACTTCCACAACATTTACAAAGCAGCAATATTGCTTATTTCGGCCATGGTTAATGAAACGTTGGTGTTATCTACATGGAGGTAAGCCCCTCCTTGTCTCGGGTGCATCGAATGAATACAAATGATACCGCGATCAAAGACAATGGAGTAGATGCGCTACTGGGTCTTTATGGTAATCACTTACAGGTGCTCTTTTGATCCTTCAGGTGTATTGTGCTTATTCAATCTTGTGAAGGGCTCATTGCGTGGGTGGAATATGTTGTCCAAAAAGTACAAAATGCAAATCTCCCTCAAAAATAATCCAAGGCACACTGAACTGTAGTGTTTGAACAAAATTAAAATGCCTTTATTTTACATGGCAATAATTGTTTAAAATGATCTACTTGTTGTGACCAACATAGGTCTTCATCAGGGTCCCTTCAAACCCTACAGTGGGCCTTGGATTATTTTTGAGGGAGACTTGACTTTGTACTTTTTTGAGACCATATTCCACCCATGCAATGAGCCCTTCACAAGATTGGATGCCGAGATCAAACTTGCGCTAGAAATGCGAGGCAAAAATTTGCTTCGTGTTTGATGTGAATATATCATAACTCTATGGTCTAGGAATGGGCAATATGGCTTATAAATTGATATTTTCACATTTTCTCTAAAATAACTCTTTGATTTAACCCTTTGATGCGGGAGAAGCAAAATGCCAAAGTGAGTCTCATCTACTGTTTTTGTGTGGAACATTGTCTTCCTCAATGCAGAAACATGGTCTTCACTTGAATTTCACCATGCCAGAAAAATACTGTAAATAATACATAAAGTTAGTGCAGGCATTAAAAACGAACCTGTCATATGCAGAGTTTTCATACCCAAGTCTGTGTATGCCTTACTATGCTCCTGACTACACAGGAAATACAGCACGGTTCATGAGAAAGCATTTGGCAAGGAGCACTGGCTTATTTGTGGGCTCCACCGGGGCTATAACTGTGATAATACCACAGTGACATCATTTGATAAACTAAACTGCATCATTATAACAACTCTGTGCACAGACTTGTTTTGTTTACGGGATCTCCTCCACGGTACACTGAAACAATGAAGACAAGCGTTGCAGCAAAGCATCGAGGTTTGTCTGTACTAATCACGCTGCCAAGACTGCTGATTACATCCACAATAATCAATGCGACATCCTAAATAGAAAAAAAAAGAGAAAATGAAAAATGAAAATTCACATCGTCTATGAGGGATTTTCACCCATAACACACTCACCCAATGATCATATCGGAGATTTTATTTGTGAAGACTTATAATTACATTTTTAAGCAGCAGTAAATCAGGTGTGTCCATGTTTGTGGTTGCGGCTACCCATTGGAAAGCGATCAGGATGAAATATTGGTATTGCTGCTCTGGGCTTAGAAGATGCTTGTTTCAGCATGTTGTGCATGTCACCCTTCCTACCACAACCCCAATCAATGCTGCCTTGACAAATCTCTCCGAGACTGGAAATCATATTTTCAAGCGCTTGAAGGGCATTTGCTCACCCTGGCCCTTACAGTGACCCAGCTTGCATTTACAACCTTTTCACACCGTATGACACGTAATCCACTCTGTAATCGCAGACTAACTCGAGGATGTCATACATCTCCACGCTGCATTTTATCAGTCATACGTTTTACAATTCGAAGGTATATATATATATATATATATATATATATATATGGTTGAATGTAACATTGAATGTGTCTAGGTAAGCATCACCAACATTTAAATGCTCTAACACAGTAATGTACAATAACCCTTCATTTTACTGCTCCATAATTTCCTAATAATTCTATAGGAGGTTCCCTGGAAAGAACTATGTAATTTGAAATTAATTACATACAAGAAAATTGATTTTTGCACATATAATCGTAGATATATAGTGGTGCAGGGATGTCGTATTTTTGAAGGCCAACCCGGAAGATAGATTCGCCCTTGTTCCCTCGACAGAAAGCCAATGGGATTTTTCAATTGAGTATGGATTAATGCAGAAAATAAGCTCTGTGGTAAACACATTTTTTTGATACTTACATGTTTTGTTCCATAAGATAATCTCCACAAATGAACACCTTTTATGATTTTTGAAGTGTGAATGCAATCGGCAGAAGTAAAGAGCTAACGTTAGGCTATAGACGAACTAAATCAAGGTCGCATGAGCGCCAGTATACACAACAAGGCTGTAAACACTGGTCAGAAAATCAAAGCAGTCCAAATTGACCTTGTTGTTGTTGTAGCTGAAGAAAGAACAGTCGCATAGTGTGCGATGAGGTTGCAGTTGCATTTATGGAGGAGTTATTTGTAAGTCATTGGACAAAGAATAAATATTTTCCTCTTCCGTCTTTCCATTTTCAGAAGCCTACAAACATCAAAACATGGCTGTGTGTCTCCTCACATTTATTATATTTTGACAGTTACCACAGACTTTTCACTGCTCACTCTGTGCACATGAGTGCGCCTGAAGTGCGGGAGCATAAGTGAATTTTATAAAGCCGCTCACCCATGATGATCACCCGGTCATGTGAGCCAGTTTTGATGTTCAAATCTTTTATTTCCGTTGGCGAGTTTGCCTCCCCCTAGAATAGTTGGCTCATGCTAAACTTTGACTTGTGAGTTTGAGAAGTGTAAAATCATCCACTTAAACTTCCCTTGTTCTTCAAGCACTGTCAAATTCAGCACAGCATTATGTTAACTAGAATACAATATATGTTTACACAGTGTTTCCCACAGGAGTTTGTGAGACTGTGGTGGGTGGACCTCGGGCGCTCTGGGGGGGTTTAACATTTTGTACATTTTGAAGTTAAATGCATCAGTCCGGTGCACTTCAAGAGCAAAATTAAGAGGCTAGATCTGTGAAGAAATGTGTGCCCTTACAAACAATGTTGTGCTCTAATAAACAATTTAATCATAAACACATTGGTTGTGAATGGTATATGAATGGTGATGATACGGCAAAAAACGCGACGGATCCATGTTTAGGGGTAGGGTGGGTTGCCGAGTCGACCGATTAATCGAGGGACGGCGGCATTTTCACATCCTCACTTATCCAATCTGCCAAAATGATTGACAGAAGCGGTACAATAATATTCATTCACACACATTCCTGAAATAGCGAGTAATGTCCTCCAGATTCGTGCTTCAAAAGATTTTTTGAACCTAACTTCATAACACTTCTGATTGACAGATGCATGTTTTTTTTGTTGTTGTATATATATTTTATTGAAGGACGGATGCAAGTCATACCATGTACAATTAAGGCAATATTTTTCCCTCCCCACCTCCCAGCCATACCCGTGTACAGAGGGAAATGGCTTGCCCTCATATTTATTAATGGAAGGTTTAGATACCACTGATGCAAAGATAGCAACTAGAGGATTTGGTGTAATAGTTTTATTAAAGGCCTTGGATATATAGTAAAATATAAGAGCCCAAAAGGAATTTAACTTTGGACAGGACCAGAACTGATGGGCAAGTGTTTCAGACTCTTGTTTACACTCATCACGTACGAGGGAGGTGTTGGGGTATATAGCAAGAAGCCTGGACTTTGAATAATGGAGTCTGTGAACTACTTTGAATTGTACTACGGCATGTCTGACATTTATAGATCTATGGTGAATAATTTCAAGAATAGCCTCCCATACTTCAACAGAGATGTCAGTACTGAGTTCTTGTTTCCAGTCATTTTTCAGTTTGTCATTGGATACCACTACATCAGCCTGTATCATTCAAGAAAGAGACTGACCCCTTAGTGCCGGGTACATGACAAAGAATGCTGTCAAGTGTATTATGTTTGAGCTTGTGTTCATAGAGTGGTATAGGGGTCTTAATAATATTCCCAATCTGGAGGTACCTATAGAAATGTGCTTGGTTTCCCTCAGCCTACAAATCTATTATTGTGACAATATTTCTATCTTTCCAGATAGAGAAGACGGGGTCTACTAAGGCCAGAGGAAAGGCATGTTTGTGGCAAATTGTACTGTATATGTACAGTATACTTTAGGCAGGTTAAGGAATAATTGGATTTGTTTCCATACTTTTAGGAGTGAAGTATTGGATCGTTTATCTTTGCCTTAACTGGACGATTAAGAAATGCAAGGAGAAAAGTGCAGCCGCATTTGGCTAGCTCAGTCTGAAGCCATGTGGGTGCGTTCTCGTGATTGTGGTCTGTCGGCAGACAACCGTGCCAAAAGGTTAGTACATTCAGATTGGCTGCCCAGTAGTAAAATTTAAATTGCGATAATCCACAGCCACCTTCTGCCTTATACTTACATCGATGTTTTTTTTTAGATATTCTGGCTGTTTTTGATCCAAATAAAAGATGATATGATAGAGTCCAAATTCTTGAAATAGTACAGGGGAATAAACACAGGGATGCATTGAAAAACATATATAAATCTACAGAGGGCAACCATCTTTATGGTGTTAATGCGACCGACCATAGAAATGTATGTATGTATTCAAAATTTCTGTATTCTGTTTTAACTGCTACATCTCCCAGTTTCTTTTCTAAAAGTTTCCCATGCTCTCATGTTGCAATTATGCCTAACGTTTTGAATTCGTCCCTTGCAATCTTAAAAAGTGTGATGTGTAGAAAACTTAGTTCCACTTTGTCTTTTATGGGCATCAGTTCAATCTTCTACCAATTCACCTTGTAACCCGAAAAGCTTCCAAAAGTCTCTATTAAGCGTAATAGTGCTGGGATGGATGTTTTGGGGCGCGACAACAATATTGGTACATCATCCACAAATAGAGATAAATTGTTCACTGTGTTGTAAATTGAAATTGGGGCAATATCATGGCTCTCTCTAATTTGGCTGGCTAGAACCTCAATAGCTAAATTGAAGATATATGGTGAACAGGAACAACACTGGTGAACGCCTCTCCGAAGATGAAAAGACTGTGAAATCTCACCGTTGGTACTAATTGATGCTTGAGGGTGTGCAAAAATAATACCAATCCAGTTGTCTACGAATTGGTACATGATCTGGGAATCGGTGGTTTTGCTTTTGGACTGGAATTGTGCAAAACATTTATTGATCTCAACCGGATCTGTTATAGATTTACCTTTTCTGCCTCTTATTGTATGGATGGTAGCTCAAAAATATTTATTTTTATTGTGTTTTAGCAAGCAGTGAGCCAACTCTTTGTGAAAGGATAGTATTGTATTCATATTTTAACTTGGTGATCGACTCGAGTGGCATCGTTAGGATTGTTCTTAAGTACATTTTCTTGATTTGAAAGGTCACATTCTCTATGTTTCAGTCTACTATTCTCCCTTTTCCTTTTATTACAGACAAAGGCTATGATATGACCTCTGATGACAGCCTTTAGCGCTTCCCATAAAATGGTGTCGCTGACGTCGCCGGTGTCATTTCTCAATGTTAAAGTGGGAAATTTGTTCTTGCAAGTAGTCAGTGAACTGCTCATCAGATAACAATATAGGTATCAAAGCGCCCCTGTCAACCAGCTTGAGTGATCAGATGTTATGATGGGGTGATGTGTTACAATTTTGACAGTTGATAACAATTTAGAATCAAGCAAAAAATAGTCAATGTGCGAATAAGACATATGGACTGTAGAGCAGGAGTAATCTCTATCAGTAGGATGTGTAAGTCTCCATATGTCTACCAAATTTTTCAATGTGTTCAGACAGGAGTTGGATTGGAGAGGTTTCAGAGACTGTTTATTTAAAAGGGGATATAGTGTGCAGTTATAATCACCCCCGATTACAATGTTCATATCTAAATGCATTAGAGACCTTCTGAAACAAGAGAGTAGTCGAAATTGGGCATATAAATTCACAAAACGCCTGCTACTACGAGAAACCTACTATTGGAATCGCTAATTGTAGAGGATTGGATGAATGGTACATTTTCCTTAAATACAATTGCTACCCCCCCTCGCTTTAGTACTACAATTTGCTTGATATAGTTGGTCTACCCAGCTGACCTTAAGTCTCCCCGTAGCGTTATGCTTAATGTGCGTTTCTTGTACAAACATATCCGCCGGTAAAGATTTCAGATGACATATGCATGTTTCTCTTCTGTTTGTGCTGCAAGCCGCATAATGTATATGTTCAAGAAAAGTCAGATGTTACATAAAACCATACCATGATTTTCAATAGAGTTGACATGAAGTCAAGAGTAAGCTTTCCAGCAAAACAGATATTAGTCAATTAGAAATAAAACTTACAAGCAGATGCAAACAATTATTTATGTGAAATTGCCACATATGTTGGCCGCATTATCTTTTTTCTAGCTGTGAATGAAGATGAATGAATTCTTTTCTGGCCAGACAATAACCAGCAAATAATATATGCCTGAGGAGAGACACAGTGTTCTCCAGAAAATAGCAGTGAAATGAAATCTCGCAGGGAACCGGCACTGTGCTGATGAGGTGTTACCAAAGTGAATATAACATTGTTCCATTTAATTCAGGGCTGATGCATGTCAGTGCCAGTCGGGGAGTTAATAGCATAATTTGGATTACATTGTTTGATCCCCTATCAATCCCCAAAAGGTCATAAAAGGGAAAAAAAATGTCACTGAAATCTTAAACCCAGGCCACTTGAGAGAGCCTTATCTCACAGTCGCCTTAGTTCTATATATTATGAAACGTAAATTAAATTACAGTTGCACTATAACCTAAACTTTTTGAGAGTAATTGAGATTGAGACCTTCCTCTGAAAAAAGACCACATATAGCCCTAAAGTAAAAACCCTGTGTAGAAGCTCTGTAGCGCTGCAGTGACCGTTCAGAGGTGGTAAAGAGGCATATATAGAAGGATGTCATGACCTCAATGTAGGACAGTGCAGTAAGGGGCTGAAAATAAAAGCTCAAACCTGACACCTAAACCCTAGTTTCCTCCTGAAAACGATGGCACAGCTGCACACAAATGAAAACACTGAGGCTGCCAACCTCACTCTTAAACTTTCAAGGTGATACCTGATTCTTTGTATCAGCAGGAAACTGTTGCCAAGGGAACAGAATTACTTGACTGTTGATAAAGAATGTCAGGCAATCAAGAGGGAGCTGGAGGCGCTGAAGCACACTCTGATAGGGCGGCACCTCCATCTCTTCTCTCAACAAGGATGTGGGAAACCTGACAATCCATCAGCTACTCCATGGATACTGGTCAGATTCACTGCGATCAGCGCAGCACCGCTGTTGTGTAAATGTCTCTATCTGAGCAGGACTGCTGCAGTGGAAGCAATGTAAAGCAAAAGGCATTAATAATGACAGTCATTACCTGACAAAAATAGACCATGGAAGGTCACCTGCAAGGGAGAGCCAGGCTCAAAGAGAGAGGCAGCTCACAAATATCAGTGTGTCATTCTCTGAAGACTTCAGCTGAATAGCCCGTTAAACCAAAGATCTATAGCTTGACATTTTTCATTTCCCTTTCTACAGCATGTTTGCTGCCCGGTAAATCCGCACACACACACACCCTGTTGTCTTTATGTAACATACCTCATTTAAAGCTACTCCTTTCAAGTAGGAACTCTCACATCCACTCTGTGGTCAAGTGAATGTAATCTGGCCTAGAAATATTTAGTTACAAGCTCTGAGTTTTAGAGGCAGTTATATTTTTTACTTGCTGGGTACAGTATACTGCACTCCCAGAGCTAGAGGTATAAACAAGGCGTAAGCAGTAGGGATGTCAATAGATTAAAATATTTAGTCGCGATTAATCGCATGATTGTCGATGATTGATCGGGATTAATTGCAAATTAATTGCACATTTTTTATTTGTTCAAGATGTACCTTAAAGGGAGATAAGTCAAGTATTTAATATTCTTATCAACATGGGAGAGGGCAAATATGCTTTGCTTTATGAAAATGTATGTATATACAGTATTTATTATTGTAAATCAATTAACAACACATAAGAATGAAGAATATTGTCCAGAAACCGTCCTCCGTTCCATTGCATTCACTTCACAACAAGCGGTTGCCAGTTCGTTACACAACCTTCATATTTTATGGTTGAGTGGAGTGAGAAACAGACAGACATGTCAAGTGATGAATCTTTCGTGGTAGAGTAATGAAGTCATTTTGCAACATGTAGTTATACATTAGCAATAGATTTAGGTTACTGTGCACGATGGTGTTTCAAGATTCATGTAATGCAATCCGCATCAGATATCCTTCACAGAGATAAACAAAACATTCATTTTGGACCCACCAAAATTTTGTATATGATTAATTCAGAATCATAATTCTTTTGAGGAAAAGCCATACTTTTATTCGGCACCTTTCTAAAAGCTCTATGAATGTATTATTATTATTATTATTTTTTTATTTTTTTTATTTGTCTACTAAAATGTTCTCAATATAACCTTTGATTTTAAATGAGCTATGATCATTTAAAAAAAATTACGTTCAAGCTTGCTTTCCCTTTGTTAATGATCTTTTGATTTTATCCTCAATTGTGAAGCACTTTTTGAAGTCTTTCTCAGTATGAGACATTCTAGAAATTAATCATTGTTATCTTTCTGATGTTTGATGATGATTGAGATATCACTGTCTGATGGTTTTCTGGTGATGAATTAGTGGTACAGGCACTATAAATAGACACAGTCTTATGTAATTGCGCTGTCTGAGAAACCTCGCCAGTGTGACACAATCTGTAAAGTTGCAGTTCTTCTTTGCTGTTCTTGTCATTGACAGGTCTAATAAGTGGTGGAGCAGGAATAAGTATCGTTATACAAACAGGTGAATGAGGGCGTTTCTAAATCCAATTATGGCTTATGGTGGGTGTCGAAATTGTGCGCCCAGATCCACAATGACTGCGATGTAAAAACAGCACAGCTTTATCAATCTGACATAAATAATGTTTATGCATATTTCTGTCATGAATCTACCTATCTAGTACGGCTGTAACGGTTTGTGTATTCTTATCGAACTGTCACGGAATGGGGGTCACAGTCTGGTGCATACAGCTGCCCGCAGAATATACAGTAGATTGAAGCACGTAATGTGGAAGCAAAATTCACAAGCGTAAGTTCTGCCCGGAACATATGCTGAGATCAGCAAAACAAGCGTATTGGCACGCGAGTGAGTCACACTATGGCGAGCGCAAATGAAACGGCGGAGCTTGAAAACCCGCCTGCGGGTTCCAGGTCAGCTACAACAGCAACGGAGAGAGATTTGTGTAGACAAGGAGGGTGTGTCGGCGTTGCTCCACCGTTGTAGGGGGTGTGAATAGAAACACATCCATCATGCTAACGCACATTCGACCGCATCACCCAGATGTGACGATCAATGGGATGATAAATGTTTGGGTGCTTTAAATGTTTAAATATTGCCAAAGGGGATCTAATTGAAACACTCATCCTAATGCACAAGTTTTATTTCATTATTCTATGTATTTTGGTATTTTCAGTTTCATAGCATAAGAGATGCTTTTCAGTTTTATAACCATTGTGACCTTTTGCCATGGGAAAGTGTTTGTTCAGTGATTGTACAGTGTAATTCAGAAGGGTTTGAAATATTCCTGATATATTTTTTACAATGAAAATAGTTTACCAAAGTTGCCAGTGGGCAAAATGTTCTCTCAGTCCCCAGCACGGGGATTTTGTCTTTGACACTTGCGCACCGGGGTATTAACTGAACCGTGATTTCTCTGTACCGTTACAACCTTACTATCTAGTCGTTTTATGCATCTGGCCCCAGGCCTGGCGACTGTTTTCATTACAACCAATGTCCAATTAAATGTCATATAAAACTATTTATAAACTTACATATTTGGCATAGCTCTGGCATTAAAATAATAAAGGTTACATCAAGACTTTCTGTCGAAACAAAGTATAAATCGAGGCTGTAAGGCGAATGCATATGCAAATTCATAAAATACTTCAATGGATGTACCTGAGATAATCTCAGTGATACATAAATAATTTCCTTTTTATTTTAGAGTTTGATTGACTCCACATCTTTCCTTTAAGTTCTGATATACATATTCTATTGTCAGTGAAATCATACTATATTTAGAGATGTTGGTGACAATGTCTAAGCTTATGGCATCTAACATGTTGAACTTTTATCCAAACATGATCAACCATTGGGTAATTTGAATGAACTCAAAGTTATCTGACATCCAGTCCGACATCCAGCCCTTCCACAGTCAAGGTATGCCTCCCACAGTTTCATAATGAGCCAAAAATAAACTGAATAAAACATATTTAGGTAATGAGCTGCAGAACAAAAAAAAAAAAGTTTGATCACAAGAACAAAATCTGACTCACCGACCGACCTTTAAAGAGTGACTAATAAATGAACCAATATGCATACGTGTTGCATAAGTTAAACATAATGATGCATGATGTCTCTTTGCTTGAAAGAGATATCATTACATGGACC
The DNA here is from genome assembly GCA_916700685.1 of Adelosebastes latens. NCBI lineage: Eukaryota > Metazoa > Chordata > Actinopteri > Perciformes > Sebastidae > Adelosebastes > Adelosebastes latens. The sequence continues at coordinate 70,544 of CAKAKR010055153.1, forward strand.
AAAGAGGTTAAAATTATTCTGGATAAATTGGATGTCCCATCATTACTCCATAACTTTGGTGTCCTGATTTTTCAAAAGAATCCCATTTTTTTCTTCTTCTTTGAGTTTTTCTATTCTGAGGTCTGAAAAGTGATGGAAGCAGAGAGCAGAGTGTGAGAGCTCACTGCGTACTCCTCTGAATCATACTCGGTTCATAAAACTGTAAGATTCAAATTGGAGGTAATTATGCTCCACTTACCACAGAATCACCTCGCTGAAGACTCTTACAAGCTAAAATGTTTGAATAACATCCGAAGACAGAACATTTGATTTCCATATTTGTTTATATAATTGAAATAACTAGCTAAAATGATAACGTTATATTCAATAAATACACCCTGCTCTCATTCTGCAGTGTTTGGATGACATGAAAGTAGTAGTTAAGGTAATACTGGAGAGTGAAAAAGGCAAGTCTTAAGGATTTTTGGCTCGTTGCTGCATGAATTTCATTGACAGTGTGATGTGGAGCCATATTTATAGGATTCTTGGCAGGACCGATGCAGAAATATGCGTGTGTAACAAAAGACATGCCAATTTACCACCGAATGAGAATCCAAATTAATAACCTTGACTAAATTACAGTTGCTCCGATTTGGATTTACACAGAGCTTAGTTAGGATCATCCAAATGAGGGTTCAGAACTTTTAGAACTACACAGGTATTAAATGGCTGGAACTAATAGATGCTTGTATGTCTAACAGGGCTTTTTTGGGATAGATCTAGCATTACAATGGATCCTGTTTTAGTACACTAATTAAACAGCGCTGCTTATTTTCAGGTTTATAACAACTTATGAATATATGAGTTCTCAGTGAGAACCTTCAGTTTATAAACCTGAATCATGCGAAGCCTACCTTTACAGAATCAGCCAACAAAAGGGACACTATCACACCATACACTGCACGGCCAAAAGTGTACGGACATACTTTTGATTCTTGAACACCTCATTCCAAAACCAAGCCATTACAGCCTCCACTCTATTGTGAAAGTTTTCCACAAGGTTTTGAAGCCTGGCTGCAGGAATTTGTTCTAGGGTAGGGTTCCCAGTGGTACCTTTTTTTTCGGTACTTTACTCTCTCTGTAATTAGAAAAATGTAATTTCAGTAGGGCTGTCAACGTTAATAACGTAACGATAATAACACGTTAACGCAAAACCGTATTAACACCTCTAATTTCTTTAACGCATTAACGCGATCCATCTTTCGGAGGTTGTAATGGGCTCAGTTTAAAAACTAGAGTGAAGATACTGGCATCATACCAAACTAAAAAACCTAAGGAATCCATGGGTACCAACTGTGTCATACTAGCTTCTCATGAAGGAGGCTATATAATGCTCCGAACTTGCGCTAAATTTTGGCGAGGCAAAACCGTTATGGCCATTTTCAAATGGGTCCCTTGACCTCTGACCTCAAGATATGTGAATGAAAATGGGTTCTATAGGTACCCACGAGTCTCCCCTTTACAGACATGCACACTTTATGATAATCACATGCAGTTTTGGGCAAGTCATAGTCAAGTCAGCACACTGACACACTGACAGCTGTTGTTGCCTGTTGGGCTTGAGTGTGTCATGTTATGTTCTGAGCATATATTTTTATGCTAAATGCAGTACCTGTGAGGGTTTCTGGATAATATTTGTCATTGTTTTGTGTTTTTAATTGATTTCCAATGATAAATATAGACATACATTTGCATGAAGCAAGCATATTTGCACACTCCCATGTTGATAAGAGTATTAAATACTTGACAAATCTTCCTTTAAGGTACATTTTGATCTGATTAAAAGTGTGCGATTAATTTGCGAATAATCACGATTAATCATGGACAATCATGCGATTAATCGCGATTAGATATTTTAATCGTTCGATAGCCCTACATTTCAGTTTTAAAAAAGTAAGTCCAAACCTCTCAATTTCAACATTATTTATTTAGAATATTTTACACACCACACAAAATAAGACCCCTCCCTACCTCCCCTACTACTTCCAGCCTGTCACAGTCTGTCACCAGGGCGTAGCGTGAGAACGCTCTCCTGTGTGTCTCTGAGATGGCGCATGTGAGATCCTTCCCAAGATCTAGGAGTCGAAGCAGCGAGGTTAGTTTTGCGGGGTTGAGAGTGTCAGGTCTTGAAAAGTGTCACCGCACTTGCGAAAGGTCTTCGGCTTGCCATTGCCCTGACTCATGTGTGACTTGAACAAGCTGCAGGGGTGACGTATTCTTGCGCTCTCTCTTTCTCTCTATATCTTAAGTTTCTCTCTCACCCAGCTACCAAAATTTGGCGCCGATTGATTTAACGAATCGGTACTCTGTAGTACTGCTGTAATTCAGTTGACACCCTTAAAAGTACAGAGTTTGGTACCCAACGCCAGCCACAAGAGTGTTAGTGAGATCTTACACAGATGTTAGGCGATGGAGCCTGGCTCACAGCTGCTGTTCCAGTTCACACCGAAGGTGTCAGATGGGGTCGAGGTCAGGGTCAAGTGCCTTCACGCCAAATTTGGAACACTGTTAATTTAGGGACACTTGCTTTGTGCACGGGGGCATTATGACATTGAAACAGAAAGGGCTTTCCCCAAACAGTTGGCACAAAGTTGGAAGCACACTATTGTTAAAATATAATTGTAACCTGTAGCATTAATATTTCCTTTAATTGGAACAAAGCACCCTAAACCAAACCATGAAAAAGAGCCCCTGATCAACGACCAAAATGTACAGCTTTCTACATACTTTTGGCTATATAGTGTATTTGGAATAAGGGTCAGTAAAGGGAAATAAATAAGGTCGCAGGTGATCACCTTTTGTCCATTTATCAATCTTTTTCTGAGTATCCAAATTTTAACTTGTTGTCATATGAAACTCATGGTGTAAATTATACCAGAAAAATGTTTTCCACCTGCTCATAAAGTGAATTAATTTTTATACAGTATTTTGATTTTAGATCATGTTTTCCACATTAAGCATTTGAACAAGCAGATATTTTTACCCACATGTTGGCATTTGTTTCAGTTTCCTTGGCTGTCATTTACTTCCTACAAAGCAGGACTCACGAGGAGGCACATGAAGAATTGATTTTCTATCATGCTACCCAGCTAGAAGGTTCCCATTGTGTTTAATTGGCCACGATCACTTCCAACTGCCTTGACTCATTTGGATGACAGCTGAAGTAAATATAGTTTCTCTTACAAATTTCACCAAATTTATCTACTTGGCTTCATCACACGCAAGAATTAAGTAGTATTTTTCTGTTTTGATAGAAAACTGTAATTAATTTTGACTGTTAGAGATTAACAGAAAAATGAATTCCCTTTTGGTCAAAATTTGTGATCTTAAGGAGTGGGAAGGAATAAAAATAGATATTTTATTCCACTTCAACATCACTGAGATATGTTAACCGTTGCTAGTTATTTCCATTCTTTTTATTTTTTGGCCTCCCTCCAGTGCTCTCACGAAAATCTCCATCTTTCCATCTCATGTCTATTTAACCGAACAAGCTGTCAAAGCACCTGTCTCCAGCTGTAAATTGAAACTGGCTCAGCTGCTCAGCATCGTCTCTCTGATTCTGCTGCAGCAACCCTGAAATTAATTTCAACTGGAAATGTCACTGGTAAACAAGAGACAGCAGTTTTTTAGATAAATTCGTTGCAAAAAAGGTTGGATATTTGAATGTTGTGGTGAAGAGGTTTTCACACACATTTCAACTTCGATTACAACTTCTTTTCTGTCAGATTATAAGGCTAATGTGTTGCAGACTTGAGGGCTCTCAATGATGCTCTCGACAATACCTTAGAGGAAGAGTTTGACATTTTGGTAAATACGCTTATTTGCTTTCTTGAGTTAGAGGAGAAGATCAACATTTACCATCTCAGTCAGTCATTACTGAGATTTTACTTGATTTGTAGTGTTAGGCAGCTCATTTATATATGTATATATGTTTTGAAAAAATACATTTAAAGTAGATTGATTCACAAATACGGCTGCATTGAAATTTAAATTTACTGCAGAATAAGCATTTGCTATCCCACTGCTGGTCATAAATTAATTCAGCTTTTTGCACTGTCAAACACTGTACAATTTTTGCTGAATAACTGAAGCACTATGAGGACAGATTCGTCAGCGACTAAATGAGATAGCAATTCAAATCTTGTATTGGATCTGACATTGTTTCATTCACACTGCCCATAGCTACTGAACAAATTGAAAAATCACTTAACTCGAGGGGTTGAGAATGATGAGTAGTCTGAATCGAACAAAGACAATTTATACCCTACCTGCCTTTCCAATGACTCCAATCCTGGCTGCTCTCCAACTGGTCCTAATCACTCTCTAACGCAGTAATCCTCTGTCTCATTCAGAGCTGAACGCTTCCATTTTTCAAGACTGTGTGAATCAGTTGGTTAGCGAGAGGATGAGTTTGTAATTGTTGCAGAATCAGATAAAAAGTTAAAGGTCCTATTGATAACATCTTCATTTAAACAAAAGATTTTAAAAATAATAATACATCCACAGAGCCTTTAGAAAGGTGTCGAATAAAAGTATGGCTTTTCCTGAAAAAATTATGATTGTCAATTAATCATTTGAAAAATTGTCGGGTCCAAAATTAATGATTTGTTTATCTCTGTGGAGGATATCTAACATTTGGTTCCCACTTCTAACAAGGCTTGTGCGCCAATAGTAAAATGACATTGGTATCACGTCGTATCTTTGGGTCGTCAGTTGGTGCGGAAAAGACGGATAAATGACTGAGATTGAAGGTTAATGTCTGGCAACGACTAGTTGTGAAGTAAATGCAATGAAACGGGGTGGGGGAATGGGACATCTAGTGGCTGAATGTTATCAATGTTATCAACAGCACCTTTAACTGAATTCCTCAAACTGAACTAAAACAAGTAAGTCACATCGGGTCATTTGTAGTTACAAATTATTGTATTAATTCTTCTTGTCTAATAGGTTTGTCCTGAGAAATTAGCAAAAATAACTACTTAGAAATTAATAAGCTGCTATCCATTAGCTTGATTGAAGGTCATTAATGATCACGCAGTATTTTGTACTCAAATGAAGCAACATCACACCGCATTTTTAATCATTAATGTGACAAGAATATTGCCAAGAAAATTAGATTTAATTTCAACGTGTCAAGGTGGCTCTAAGTTGTATTCAAGGTCGGGCAGAGCTGTTCAACTCTTCATTTTTCTCTCCTTCTGTCACTCACAGACATACTCGACAGGCATATTTGACAACCTGTGTCTTCAGTTTCCTCTTCAAATTTTCCCATTTCAGCCTACAAGCGCTCTCTTTTGTTACTTGAAGTAAACACCTTTTGTGCCAGCAATATTCCACCCATGGTAAGAGTTCAGAAAGAATCCTTTAGTTTCTCAAGATAAGATGTGGAATTGATGATTGCACCGCATGAGACCTTGAGCCAGTAATTTTGCCGTATATGAAGCTCTCCCCCTGCAGATCTGTGGTCTGGGAGTAACATCAATAGGCTCACGGCACAAAGAGAACAAAGTGCGACAGTGTGTAGTTTTACTGTGATGTAAACCTAACGCTCCTCTGATGAATTTCTCATTAAATAAACCTGCCCTTGATGGCGAAGCAAATTATGGATAAATGTTGGGTAAAAACATTCAAAGCTCTTTAAGCAGATACAGGGCTGTGACAAGATTTTAAATTGCTCAATTCAAAGAGTACTACAGTGCTGTATGTTATGTTTTAAAAAAGCTAGAAGAGACTGTATTATCCTTAAAACAGACATTTTGTTCCAACCTTGTCTCCTAGAAACTGTTTATGTACTATAATTATCAACAACATTTAAATTTAGACAGAAACATAATGCCGCCCGGATTAAAATTTTCACTGACAAAATGAGGTCCAATTTTTAACAAACATACCAACAAGTCCTCCAAATTAAATAGCAAAAAGCATTGTTTGTCCATGCCCTCCAGAATGACACATGGAATAGTTGACTGACATAATTTGTCAAGTGCTTTCAAAATTGTACAATTGTACAATTAAAATATTGAATCGCATTAATTGCATGATTGTCCAGCATAAGTTTGGAACATTATTTAGTATCCTTCCCGACAAGCTAGTATTACATGATTCCCACTGATTCCACTACAACCTAAAAAGCACAAGTTGCATTAATGCGTTAAAGAAATTAGTGGCGTTTAAACGGCAACGCCTTATTTTCGCATTAACTTTGACAGCCCTAGTAAAAAACATATTTTGGTGCAGGTAAAATCATTTGGTGCATGTAATTTTAAAAAGTTGTATGCACCAGTGCATGAACACAGAAAAAAACGTTCAAGCCTTGGGTTAAAATTGCCTAGTTAAATTTAGAGAAACGTGGTGTAGGTTAAAATTACTATTTTGTCAAGGTTACAATAATTTAGTTGTAATGGTTAAAATAATAATTGTGGTTAAGGTTAGGGACGATCATGGCCATGGTTAAAAGAAACCAACGCTGACTGTCAGTAGGGAAACGACTAGCGGTCTCCCTTGTCAAGTCCAAGGCTGTGTCTGAAATCTCTCCCTCGTTCACTCATTCACTATTCTCTCTATAACAGGCACTCAAATGAGCAGCGAATCAGATTTTCACATCTATACTGGAAAAACAAAGTTCGGAAACTTGTGTTTGGTGTATTATTTCTCTGTTGTTACAATGCTAATTGGCATTGTATTTTACATCGTTGGAAAGCCTGTTTATTTACCTTCGCAATGATGTCCAACTTGTAAGGATCATGCATTTGTGGGATGAGCAGCACAGCTGATTATGTGGGTAGCGCCCAAGAAAAATTTGCCAAAATGCTCTGCCAATGGTAAACAGTGTATTGTCATAAGGCTACCAGGAAGCCTGCAATGACTGCCCTTCACCGTCAGGCCCGTTTGCGCTGGTGTCGACAACACAGACAATGGAACCTGAAC
>CAKAKR010055155.1:0-40866 GCA_916700685.1 Adelosebastes latens
GATCGCAGCACAGAGCTCCAGCTGTATTGAAGTGCTTATTCAGCATTATTTAGAGGAAAAACTAAAATAATATTGACGTACATGAATTTGAAATTGCGAGTTGATCCAGAATTGGAGAGTTTCAGACCAGTGTGAACAATCAAGAGAGCATATGTGTGTGTGGGTTTGTGGGTTTGTTTCTTGTGGCTGATAAACACACAGATACTGCAGATATTCACAGACATGAGTCAACAACAACAGCATGACACATTTGTGTACCGAACCATACACACATCTAAGCACTCGCATCCATGATGCTTTGCTATGTCACCACAAGAGAACCAACACCTTCCCTCCAACACATCGCTGCACCCCCCCTTCTTTCTGTTCAACAGCTTTTCCCCGTCAAAAACATTTTGTCAATGTCAGGTCACTTTGCACCACTTTGTCACTCCAATTACAGCCATGAAGCGCAGAGTCTTGAATCTATTAACATGATAGAAGGAATACGGTCGGATGACTGCCCTCAACATAAAGACTGCTGCTGCTGCTCGGGGTTCATTGAACATTGGTTGTTCACTGCCTACAGTAGTTTCCATGGATCTACCTGTGGCTATGAAGGTAATGAAAAAGAGTATGATCATGCAACCGGCTGATTCAATTCAAATGAAAGAACCACCGGTTGTGAAGTTGGATTCAAGCTGGAGTGAGGTGGCGCTTGTTGAGTCAACGCGGTCTCACTCCCAACTCGTCAGACACCGCCGATTGGTCAGCAGCAGTATCGGAAACCGATGCACGGAGGCGCCCTTTAGTGACAGTATGCGACGAACCGGGCTTTTTAACTAACTCCAATGTAAACCCACCTGTGGCGTTATTCGACAGTCAGAGCAAGTGATGTAATATTAATAGCGTGAGAGTCAGCTAATGGCGGGTGGGAGGAGAGGTGGATGGGTCAAACAAACAAGACTTAACGTCAACCACGATCGTTTCCTAACCCTACCGAAGTTTATTTTGAAAGGACACTATGAATGTAATGAGCGTATGTAGTGGGTCTGATTCTGCATTGTGTTGTGTATAAGGTGAGGACACACTTCCTGGGACGGACTTTGAGCAATTCATTTTCCCACCAGCATCAAAAGCAACTGTATTTGCACGTTCTCAGCGCCTTCCTCCTTAATAAATAAACTGCAAATGATATAATTAAATTAATCTAAAATACGGCATTTTCCATTGGAAAAATAACAAAAAGAAAATAGCCATGCATAAACGGACATATCTGTAGTCAGTCCTCGAAACACTTCACCTCTAATTACCGGATTAATGCATGAAACCACATAAAATGGTGACTCTAAAGCTTGACAATGCTAATGCAATGACTTTAAGTGTGTTTTTAACTAGTTTAACCTCATATTTACAACATAAAGAGAGCCGAGAACATGCGTACCTTCCCGGAGCAAAGAGGAAGTAAAGTCAACGGAAGTGCCATTTGTAAAATAAGATGCTCGCTATACGTCCGCCGATAACCCCCCGACATTCCTCTTTATGGGAAGGTGTCTGACCTTAACATGAGACCCAACCTATTTATGCATACAATTTCATAAGAACATACAAACACAAATATCAACAATACTTAAGAAACAAAGGAAAAGTCATAACGGAAATGCTACCCTGCATCTTTCAAAATAAAAGTCTTTGTTGTTTTGATCCACATAGAATTTTTGCAAAATATATAATGCCCTGTTCATAATATAGCGCAAAAACATCACACTACTGCACGTATATTGACACGCACGTCCAAAAGAAATGCAAGAAGGGGATCCCGTGCGTCGGTCTCCAACTGGGGGCGTCTGGGGGCGCTGACCAACCGGTGGGATTTAACCAGTTGGGAGGGACAATATGTTGAGTCTGTGCTACTCTGTACATGCAACACTGGGCTGAAAGCACTGGGTTACACTGGTTTCTACAGATCACCCTTCTCCCTATTTCTATCACAGTTAGGTTGACAAGTATAAGACATGGCCGTAGCTGCCAACCAGACCTGCCATTCAAGGGGTTAAGGTGGTGAAGATTGATCTGTATGACTTGCCATATATACTGTAATATTCATTATCTGTTTCATGTTTCCTCCTCTTTATTCCTCCCCTGATGTCTCCTCTCTCCAAGCCTCCGGCAGTCCACTCCCTCTCTCACACATCTCATCCTCCCACGGAACGGAAAACAGCGGTTTCCCCCCGATCAACACTTTCACGCCCCACAAACGTACACAGCTAATGAACAAAACGCGCCGTCCGCTGCTGCATTTTCTGAAAGCTCGTCAGCCAGCGAATCACTGTCTACCATGTCTCTCAGTCTCTCTCGCCCAAGGGGGACCTCCCACAGGTTCCTGGCAGTGAAGGAGTGACGGTTGTTGTGAAACATGACTGTCGTATTGATTGCACAGAGCAGCGCTAACAGCTGTTAGGCTGAAAGAGGAGCGCAGTGAGCTACGGCCAAGGATGTGTGATGTGGAGGAGTGAGCAAGTGTGAATGCCTCCCAAGGGTTATCCCTCTCAGGATCTTTGCATAATCCTTCCTGATGGATACGGAAATCTATGTGGAGGGCGTGGCTGGGGAAAGGGAGGCCAGGGGGAAAGGTGGAGCTGGTGGGGAATGCTAAAGATTTGAGCTTGTCAGTTATGGACCAGAGAACTGACAGTCCTCATTCCCCTGGAATATAAGAAACATTTGAGCAGACAGCTGCACGTTACTGAAATTTGCATCCTTTTTTTGTACAAAATTGTCCAGAGGTTTCTATTTGTCTTGCTGTCCTTATATCTCATGTGGTATGTGTGGATAAAAAAGAAAAGAAGATGAAGTACAGGAGGTTAGTCAGCGGCCCAATCAGCATTTTATGACCTCAGTAAATTGCATACAAGTAATTAAAGAAGCTGAAAAGTTAACATTTTATTTGTTTATCTTATTAGGATTGATATTATAAAAAATTCCACACAACATGGGACCCTTTAGTATCTTATTTCGAAAGGCGAAAGGCTTAAGACCCTTCCCCCAAGATTAGGCAGGCACGTTCATCTTATTCGTCATGATTAGCCCCCCAGGAACCGCTCACTGAGCGCTCTACACACGAGAATGTATAGTGTTAATAACTGGTGGTAAATACGCCTATATACTTTACTTGAACATCCACAAATTTGTTTTATATTTCAAAGCATTTATCTCTGGAAAGGGACTCTGCGGATCGAATGGCGTTCGGTAACTCATTCCACCACCGGGGGACTAGACGAGTCTAGCTAACGACTTAGCGCCCTGTTGTGATGGGAGTACCAGGCGCCTTTCATTGGCAGAGCATAGTGGGAAGGAGGGAGTGTAGACCTGGCTGAGGGAGTTCAGGTAGGTTTTTGTTGCTGTTTTGTGAGCGAGCAACAGGGTTTTGAATTTGATGCGAGCAGCAACTGGTAGCCAGTGGAGGGATATTAAGAGCAGAGAGACATGAGCTGTTTTGGGTTGGTTGAAGACCAGACGCACTGCTGCGTTCTGGATCATCTGCAGAGGTGTGAATGTGCATGCAGGGAGGTCTGCCAGTAGGGAGTTACAGTAGGCAATATGTGATATTACAAGAGCCTGTACCAGGAGTTGTGCTGCATGCTCTGACAGGTATAGGGTCTGATCTTCCTGATGTTGTACAGGGCAAATCAACATGGCCGAGCAATAGAGGCCGTGAACCTTAAAGGTTCATTGTGTTGGTTGATAGTGAGACAGAACGTGGTTTAGTGGTACTGAACGACTGTCAGCTAGTCAGCTCAGCAGTTGAGCACCATCTGCTCTAGTAGTCCATTAGTAGTCGTCAAACTACACACATTACTATTGCATGACTATTGCATTTTGCATAGATCTGATCAATTTAACATTTCTCTAAAGGTCATTGCTGTCACACGGATAAATATATGTACATAAGTGTACTGTAGTAGCATTCCACCACTGCACGCAATCCACCACATCAGGACCGTCAGCCACTTGACCTGCATCCGAGAGCCAGGCGAATTCATTAGGAGCGCCCTAAGTGTCTTGGCCTCTCCGTGCACCGAGGTCAGGAAAATATAATGGCACTAATGGCTCGACTTATCAACTATTCAATGAGTACCCAAGCTCCTGCACATTTAGCTCACCATTGGCCCAGACAATCGGTAGGTATTCCAGTTCCGTTTCATCCATCCTAACTGCCATATCATCCATCAGACTAATTGATGCTGTTGATATTTGTAATGTTATGTAATGCTATTTGTAATAACTGTATCCTGTTTTTATGTTGCTGCAGAAACCCAGTCTTTCTTTTTTTGTTATTTGGTCACCAAGTGAGCTCAGTTAGCATGTCTTGGTTTCGAGAAGAAGAAAATTGCACTTCAGGTTCCTTCCAGCGTAACATACATCACCTCTCGAGAGCAACCCCAACAGACAGCGCTATGGATTGCCTGAAATATGGCCAACGTAGCTCAATAGTATTCTGATGAACCGAAGATTACATAGCAACATGGCAGTGGGTTTTGGTCGCTGGGTGGTCATTATTCAGGTCTCCCAGGCCTTGCCTCCCCCTCTACTGATTTCTTCACCCATTTTTTCCTGGTACGCCACCGATCTGTGATTGCAATTGATCGGGGGACTGCTCGTCATTCCTCCGAGGGTGGCAACATCATCAGGGATCATCGACATCGGGAGGGAATGGATTTAGGGGACATAAGCAGAATGGGACGAATGGATGCAGCCGGTGGGGAGAGAGGATGAAGCAATGTGTGGAAACCAAAAGGGGCGTGATAAAATAGGACATGCAGTAATGTGCTGCGTCGGAACTCGACACGTTTTTCCTCGTGTATTTCTCCGTAATTTAAGCAGGTGCAACCCATGATTGATGAGGTAGGGCTTAGAGGCATGGATGGTGAAGCCGCTAGGAGAGGTGTTCCTTATTGACTGTAGTGAAAGCTAATTTACTACACTGTATAAGAAGGAATCCACCTACTTAGCAATCCGATAGACCCCTCCATCATTTTAGAGCAGAGCCTGTCGGAGCACTTATTAACTATTGATCAGCCACTGATTAAAGAAATACCTCGTCCTTATCCTTATTGACATTTATTTCTTTTGTTTAAAGACCAACATCAACTGACTGCTTCTTGACATCTATATTGAATTAAAAGCTATTCTCAAGCTATAGAAATATAAAGGCATTTTATTTATAATAATTTGACATATTTAATCTCAAATATCCCATTTGTGCCTGCAACTGAAATTTTTAATTTCTTGCCTCTGTCAAGGTTTGGTTTTAAGGTGGACCCAAACGCAGAGAAAGGGATGAGAAGGCAGCAGACAGAGTTCAATGATTTAATCAAAGCCAACTTACTGGGACAAAAAGCAGCTGGTCCAGCAGGCAGGTTCACAAAACAATCCAACAGAATAAACTTGAAATACAAACAAACACATGGGAATAACTCTCACAAGAGACAGACGACACTTGAGGAGCGACGAGGAACTGACAAAGAAACACAGAGACTAAATACACCTGGATATCAGGGTGATTGGACACAGGTGGAACAAATCAGGGCGGGGCAGACAATCATAAAAGGCGGGGAAACAAACAAAGGTCAGGATTTAAAACTAGACATGACACAAGAGGTGAGTAACTTTCAAAATAAAACAGGAAACAAACTATAACAAAACACCCAGGACCATGACAGGAAATAAAACTAGACATGACACAACAGGTGAATTTAAAATAAAACAGGAAACACTACAATGCAGACAATATAACAGAAAACCCAAATCACTACTACAGAACTGATAGACTAAGAGGAGGAACATAAGATCCAAACAAAAAGGAAAAAGTCCAATGTTGTCTGGTACAGTGCCAGACCATGAGTTTTTATTGTCATACTATATCTACTCTTTGGCCACATGATGGGACTACTGTTTTTGTAATAGACTCCATTATATTTTAGGAAAAAACAGTCGTCCCATGTGCCTAAATCCTAGATATAGTATGATAACAACATGTCTGTATATCTCAGAAACTACAAGGAGCACAATCAAGTATTTGTTATCTATGAACTCATAACAAGATGAATATCAAAGATATGCACTAGCTCTGTCAAAGTTAACGCGATAATAACGCATTAACGCAAATTTGTTTCAACGCCACTAATTTCTTTAATGCGTTAACACAGTCCATCCTTCGGAGGTTGCCATGTCATGCTAGCTTGTCGCGAAGGAGGTTAAATAACGCTCCAAACTTACGCTAAATTTTTGCGAAGGAAAAACTGTCATGTCCATTTTCAAAGGGGTCCCTTGACCTCTGACCTCCAGATATGTGAATGTAAATGGGTTCTATGGGTACCCACGAGTCTCCCCTTTACAGACATGCCCACTTTATGATAATCACATGCAGTTTTGGGGCAAGTCATAGTCAAGTCAGCACACTGACACGCTGACAGCTGTTGTTGTCTGTTGGGCTGCAGTTTACCATGTTATGATTGGAGCATATTGTTTTATGCTAAATGCAGTACCTGTGAGGGTTTCTGGACAATATCTGTCATTGTTATTATTGATTTCCAATAATAAAAATATATACATATATTTGCATAAAGCAGCATATTTACCCACTCTCATGTTGAGAAGAGTATTAAATACTTGACAAATCTCCCGTTAAGGTACATTTTGAGCTGATAAAAATGTGCAATTAATTTGCAATTAATCACGATTAAATACTTTAATCGATTGACAGCCCTAATATGCGGACATATGCAGTGTAAAGAAAACATTTCTCCTTAGAAATATATGTATTATATATATATATATATATATATATATATATATATATATGTGATATTGCACATGTGGACTGACCATATCTATTTATTACGTATTTATTTATTTTTTTATAATCATTGTCTTCTATATTGTTTTAGATTGTCTACTTACTTTTTACTGCCCTTTAAGACAGTTTATAGCTGTCGCTTTGTATAGTACCCTATATTTATAGACTTTCTGTTAATGCATCCTCTATGTGATGGGGAGTTGCAAACTCAATTTCGTTGTACCTGTACAATGACAATAAAAGAAAATCTAATCTAATCTAATTTCATATGGAAAACATTTAATAAACACATTGTTAGTGTTTTCCGATTTTTTATCCTGACTTTGACTATTAATAAAAGTGAGATGATCTAAAAATGGCAAAGTTGTACTGTTAGATATTCACCCAAAGTATGTTCGTACCAAATTTAAAGATTTTTGACCAAACAGAACAAATATTGTTTCCTTTTCTTTCCTTATCATACTAAATAAAGTCTTTGAGCACAAATGGGATACACTGAGTCATAAGTGGCATTTCAATAAAATGTATTTTAATGCTGTTTTTTCAAACACTCAACAATTGAAGTGCACTGTGAACAATTGCTGTTAATTTACAGCAGGATTTCAACAGTATTAACCTGTTATTGCTAAAAACAGTGCTTTACTGTTAATACAAAAGAAAACCTGTTAAATTACGCTCATAGGCCGTTTTTTAACTGAACTATAATGCATTCTTAAAAAACAGCACTTTACAGCTGATCAACTGTCTAAAGTATCATCAGTAACAGTTTCATGCAGTATTGTTTTAACTCTTGGACCTGATCTGCTCATGTGAGGGTTGTACATTGTACATGATTGTAAAATCTGTGAATTAGCTTTATTGTTCTTCACTCACATGTTGTTCTGGTTTGCATTCTGTGCTTGTAGCCAGCTAGAGACACACATTTTGGGAAAAGTGTCAACAAGTCTATTATAGCCTTTTTCCTAACAAGTGCCTTTAATTGTATTTAGTGTGACTATTCCTACGTCTGTAACCTGCTAAGTCTATTCATCTAGGCAATGTTTATTAAAATGTATGCAAAAAATACAACCTAAATAGTGCATTATAACAAATCAGTAAGATAATGTAAAAGAAAGGTGAAAAACAGCTATATAATGTATCTTTAAACAGTAAATTAACTGTAAAATACTGTGAAATTAATAAAGTTCAAACTGTATTTTTCATTAACAGTACAAAGCTGTAAATTTCAGCGACAGTATAATAATGTTAATTTTAAAGTAACATAAAGGCAACCCTGCTGCCAGTTCTTTACTGTTATTTTACTGGGGAATTCTTAACAGTGTGCCCACATCTAGATTATGCATGCGGATCATGGTCGAGCATATACACTTTGTCACATCTTAGACCATTCAATCTCCCCCAATATGTGGCGCTTTACAGCTCCAACACCAGCACCAGAGAGAGCCCTGTGTGTGTCAGCACTATGAGCTGTCCATGGTGCTGAAGCACTAGGCGCTGTCCATGGTGCTGAAGCGCTGTCCATGGTGCTGAAGCGCTGTCTGTGGTGCTGAAGCACTCCGCGCAACATACTGGGCTGATAGTTACACCTTTAAATAAAACTGTCTACTCTACAGACACTAAACCAACAGCAGTGATGGATCATTTTTAAAAACGTTGTTCACAGTTTTGCTACAGTGTTCATATCTCGTGCGCTTGGCAGTCGAAAATGTGTGGGCGAAGGAATCTGTGTGGTCCATCGGTCAGTAGTCGGACACTGTTGCTGCTGCTGCTGCTGGCAGGAAATCTCTCTCTCTCTCATTCTCTCTGTCTCTCTCTCTCTGTCTCACTCTCACTCGTACGCGCGCACGAGCACGGGAGAACTAAAGGCAGCTGACACCGAAGAGCCTCTCATTGCAGGTATAAAGTGATGCTCCCTTGTCGTGCGAAAGAGTAGAGTCAACACTGCTGGAAAGAGCTGGGCCATTCAGCCTCAAAAACACAAGCTAGAACACGCACACACACACACACACACACACACGCACACGCACGCATCGCCAGTTTTATCCCCTGCGTGATTCCTCCCTCGATACTAAATCCCTTCTCGCACATCTGTCCATGGCGCGCATATCCTCTGCTCGTCCATCCCATCTATCTCTTTATATCTCTCTATATCCCCCCCTGCAGAAGACAGCAATAAATACCAGCCTGGCTTCATGTGACACTTTAAATCTGCGGCCACACATTTTAACCACTTCTGTCTGCAACAACTGTAGCAATATAGACCCTTTAATCCATCACAAGTCTGCTCAACATCGCACTTCTACTGCCAAACCCCGAACAGAAAAACATGCCCTCGTAAAAAATCCACCATATGGAGCTTCTGTTGCACCAACAGGACTCAACCCAGCAGAGCGTTGGAGTCTGTGTAGTGCAGGTGCATGCTCGCATCCATCCGCACATCATTTATCATATACAAAGCATATACATAACATATATATATATATTTATGGAAACGTGCATTTTTCTTTTGTACAGTACCTTCACTTATTTCCTTTCCCAAAATGTGTATGCGTCCGTTGGCTGAAGCAAAGAGAGAGAGGGTTTTTTTTCTTTGCTTTTCATCCACTGCTATAACGTCGCAGGCTCAGCAGCGCGGCGGGAGAGGATGACTGAGGGAGAGAGAGAGAGGGAGAGAGAGAGAGAGAGAGAGAGAGAGAGAGAGAGAGAGAGAGAGAGAGGAGGAGGATGCACACAGACCTCCTCTGCTGTAGAGTAATATGGTTGAACTGCAGTGGGCATCTGCCTCTACAGCTGGCTTTCTTTTTCCAGTGAAGTGAATACCTGCAGATACACTTTGTGGCAGCATTTATCTTCGTTAAGACTGTGGGGTTTAAAATAGCACATAGTATTGATATAATATTGATTATGAATGGGGCATACTCATGCATACAGCAGTACAGGCTGTGGGAGAGTGGACAGAGACTCTACTCATGTTTAACAGACATTTAAAGGGGCTCTGTGTAAGAATCACAAATTGCTTGTTAACAGTGACACCTGCATGTGTCCGTCAAGTCAACGACAGTCAGCTTCCTGTTGCTCGCGCTATACGTAAGCTAAAACCACAATATCATTATATATTACACGGCTTTGTTGAATACTCGATTCTGATTGGTCAATCACAGCGTTCTACGGTCTGTTATTTCTTTATAACAGACCGTTGCTACGTAAAACAGACCGTTGATATGCATAACAGACCGTTGCTATGTATAGCAGACCGTTGCTACGTATAACAGACCGTTGATACGTATAGCAGACCGTTGCAATGTATAGCCCACTGTTGCTACATATAGCAGACCGTTGCTACGTATAACAGACCGTTGCTACATATAGCAGACCGTTGCTACGTATAACAGACCGTTGCTACGTATAACAGACCGTTGCTACATATAGCAGACCATTGCTATGTATAGCAGACCGTTGCTATGTATAACAGACCGTTGCTACGTATAACAGACCGTTGCTAACAGACCGTTGCTATGTATAACAGACCGTTGCTATGTATAACAGACCGTTGCTAGTTCTGATGTTTTTGTGTCTGATTATTTCTTTCTTCAGTAAGTAGCCGTGTAATAAGCGGGATAATGTACAGCTAGCGGGTCATTGTTGTGAAACAAACGTCTTCGGGGCGATGCTAGACCTCTCTGCTGAATCATTAGATTTTCCCATAAAAAAAAAACAGGGCCGTCCTTCTTCACATTAAAAGCAGTCTACAGGCTGATAGAGGAAACTCTGAAAGTCACAGAAGGTCTCATTTTTTAGGTTAGATTACAACCTTTTCACACATTGACAATAAAAAATGATTAAAAAAAAAAGGTGTAAAAACGTATTCCCTTTAAGACTAAAAACAGACGCACATGCACAATGATTAGCTGTTGTAAATCTCCATTGGTAATTACAGCAACAGAGATGAACAGATGCTGTTGTAAAAAGTGAAAAAAAGGGTGGGAGGGAGCGGAGGAAGCGATGAAGGAAGCAGGATTTTACTCGCTGATATAAACAATTCTAACTTGACAGATTTAGTCAACAAACTATTATTGGCTAAAAACATGCAAAAGGCATCACGTTTCCATCCTATATCAGCTCCTTCACCCCTCTTATAGCAACATATATTTTTATCTCTGCTTTCTCCACATTTGAGGGTCAGTAGGTGAATAAGTCTCCAGCAGTTTGTGAATCAAGCTGTTGCAGACCCAGAGCTATATAGGAATGAGAAGGGTCCTGGTGATGATCTGCACGCCTGTGTGGGCAGCAGGAAGGTTGATTCTGCCTGTTTCACATGAAGGAATAATGTTGGAGGTGTGATCATACACAATTAACACTCTTCCCCTCCTCATTTCTCACTCGCTTTCTCTCTCACTCACAAAAGCAAGTGCACACAGAGACACATGCAAACACACGTGTACACTTCAGCTCATTAACTCTCTCTCTCTCTCTCTCTCTCCGTCTCTATATTGCTGCCTCTTTTTCTCCGTCAGTGGAGGACTATTAGCTCCAGAGACTGATGCAGCACTGAGACTCTCATTAATATTTTCTCATTATCAGTGCCTGTAGTGTTAAGCAAGAGCACAATGGCTTGTCTTGGCATGACGCTTAACAAATCTGTTATCTGTTGCTGCTGGGAGGATGTGTAGTAGTCATGTGTTTTGAGCTAGTTGATGCCTATGCTTCCACACACAATATAGGCTCGCCCCTTTACGAAAAATGTCACATGTGAAATTTACCTTTTCACATGTGAAAACCACAATTTCACATGTGAATTAAATATGTTCACGTGAACTAAAATTTTAACATGAAAAGAAAATAATGTCCCGTGTAAACTGGACATTTTCACAAGTGAAAGAAGAAAATGAATACATACGTTTACATATGTTCATATGTGATAGGCTTTTTTTCTCATGTGGATTAGAATTTCCACATGTGGAAATAAAACAATGGCATCGAACATGCCAGTTCACATGTGACATTATTTTCTTTTCACATGTGGACATTTTAATCATCATATTAATGTTGCTTCTTCACATGTGAATACCGAGCGAGCAAAATTACAACTGTGCCACCATACATACCAATAATAGATAATGATGATTTCTTGCATCAAAAGTAATTTCTTACTGCAGAAAGCACACCATTATTCCACGCCATCTGGAAGGTACCTATGCAGCCACGATAGATTGGAGGAGAAAAACAAGAACAGAAGGCAAAAATCAGAGAGAGAAACGAGCAGGAGAGCGTGTTTCCTGACTCCAAGAAGGTTTTATTCCATCTTTATACCTTTGCACATCTGACACAATTAATGTGTGCATGAGTTGAACTGGGGAAAACAGAGACTTAGAGGACTGGTCATGAAGGTGGACCATTAATATCAATAGCAAATTGTATGTAAATGATATCAAGTTATTCGTTTTTGAGATACCTCTAGATGAATGAGCAGTTGCGTCACCAACATCAATAGGAATTTATCTGTAACAAACAACATAGCTCTCTAGCTAAGATTTGATGATTAGCACGGCAGACTGATGTCATTAGTGAGCCAATATGAAGGTAAAGAGATGGCTCATATTTCATAAGCATCATTCAGTCTGACCACAGACTGTCAGGTTTCAGGCTAGTGCCGATTGTCTTACGGGACTCAAAGATGCGGGCCCGTCTGCCTGCATTTCCTAATAGCCTCATCCAGCTGTCACGTCATAAATAATTCTTTCCTAACTTCGCTCTCATGTACAGAGACACTTTGATGCATGGGACTCTTTCCCTGACAGCCAAACAATTAATAGCAGCTCTTATATTTTCAAGTTACTGCCAGGGACTTTATATTTTTGGATCCCTCTTGTGAGGCTAACTATTAGTGTGAAGACAAGTCGGGTTGCAATGAGCCACTACTTCAGGTTTTGGGGGGGCTATGACATCGGCTGCCCCGTTAATGAACCTAATTTGAGATGCCTTCCTCCTTTCCAGAAGTCTTCCCAGCTGAGTGCATGCCTCGACTTGATTTGTTTTTTTTTCCCTGAGAAACTGCTTCGGTGTCAGCTCCATCTGTTTATGTGTTTCCTCCACTTAAAGTCCAGCTTTAGTCATCCCCTTTTTTTGTTGTCAATGTTAATAGTGTTTGTGAGTTAGATAAGGAGGAGACTAAAGCAGGAGAGCTAATGTGGGTAGTTCAAAGTCTGTGGCTTTTGTGTTGTGTCGGCTGCTGGCTGGCTCAGTGTGACTGTTTATGATAGAACGCTGACTTCTTTTAGCGAGATCTTATAGCGAGTTCTTTTGGCTCTATCAATATAAGGTATTAATAATCGTAGGCCTATACCTGAAGGTATTACATTGAATTACTGCAAAACTAGGGGGCACCATCATGAAACCAAAACATATAAAGATAAAAATGTCTCCCTTTTGGTGCCGATTAGACTGTTGTCAGGCTATTAAATAGGCGTTATCAGTCGCTATAAACCCCATAGATATGGGTCAATAAAACATGAGGTTGTTCCATAAAATTAACTTAGTGTTTATTGTTGTTTAAACTTAACTAAGTGGGTTTTTGTTTTTTGTCTAAACCTAAAGTTGTAGTTTTGTTGCCTAAACCTGAAGAAGTTGTAGTTTTGTTGCCCAAACCTAAATAAGTTGTAGTTTATTGTCTAAACCTACAGAAGTTGTAGTTTTGTTGCCTAAACCTAAAGAAGTTGTAGTTTTGTTGCCTAAACCTAAAGAAGTTGTAGTTTTGTTGTCTAAATCTAAAGAAGTTGTAGTTTTGAAACCTAAACCTAAAGTAGTTGTAGTTTTGTTATCTAAACCTAAAGAAGTTGTAGTTTTGTTGCCTAAACCTAAAGAAGTTGTAGTTTTTTTGTCTAAACCTAAAGAAGTTGTAGTTTTGTTGCCTAAACCTAAAGAAGTTGTAGTTTTTTTGTCTAAACCTAAAGAAGTTGTAGTTTTGTTGCCTAAACCTAAAGAAGTTGTAGTTTTGTTGCCTAAACCTAAAGAAGTTGTAGTTTTATTGCCTAAACCTAAAGAAGTTGTGGTTTTATTGTCTAAACCTAAAGAAGTTGTAGTTTTGTTGTCTAAACCTGAAGAAGTTGTAGTTTTATTGTCTAAACCTAAAGAAGTTGTAGTTTTATTGCCTAAACCTAAAGAAGCCTTTTTGTTTGTGTTCAAAACATGAAGTTTTATTCAGTTTTACATGTTAGAAAGTGTTGCTTTTAAGTTTCACTTTTACAACGTAGTAGGTGTAGTAGGCCCCTAATGACCCACATCTATGGTGCTTGTACCGACTAATAATGCCTATTTAATGGACTGGTAACAGTCAAATCAGGTGCACCTTTCAATGATTACAGAGCAGATATGTATGAAAGTCAATTTAATTTCATTTGCACTTTAAAACTTACTCTTCTTCTTCAACGGCGTTGCCCTGATCCATACAAAGCTTTCTTAATGGTGAGTCAAGGTTTTCATGACTTTGTTCCACTTACCAAATAACTATCCTTTTACTTAATTTAGTTTAAGGGTCGGTTACATGACACCCTGCATTTTAAGCGTTGCTACCAGTCTTTCTTTTACACAAATGTTCCTTTCCTGCAGTGCATCCAAACATTGTGAGGCAATATCTATTTTTTTCTGCCTTCAATATGATAATCACAAACACCACTACATATATAGTTTGTGTGAGTTTTGCCTGTTATTGTGGTTGCTGGGTGATAAATGGCTCATGTTATTGGCATCAAGGACTGTTGTAGTAATAATAAAGCACTAGTTTTAGTGCTGATGATGTGACTCATTGTCAGGTTATTACAGGACAACAGAACAAACGCAGGTAAGGATGAGGAGATGACAGCAGGGTTCAAATTATTTTAATAATGAAAAAACTTACAGAGGCTGATCCAGGCAGGTAAGTTACAAAAACCAATCCACAGGAGTCAACTAGAAATATAAAATACCTGGAAAACCTCACGAGAGGGAAACACCAGGAGAACGACGACAAACTGACACAGAAACACAGACTAAATACACAAGGAGAACAGGCTGAATGAACACAGGTGGAACAAATCAGGGCGGGACAGACAATCACTAAAGACAGGAAGTAAAACCAGACAAGACACAAGAGGGGTGAACTTACCAAAATAAAACAGGAAACACTAGAATGACTGAATATAACAGAAAATCCAAGAAAACCAAACTCCTCTAAACATGTACAGAACTAATAATCCACTAAAAAGATGAACACAAGGAAAATTCCACAGTGCCAGACCGTGACACTCAACGTGTTTCACACATTACAACAGGTTGTCTTCAGAGACAATAAAGACCTCATAGGCCTATCTTATATAAATAGAGTCTTAGCTAGGTTGCTATGATTATAATGATGATTACAGGCATGAAATGACTGCTCTAAAGATCTGCAGACAAGACTTTGAAATTAAGACGTAGGAGGCACGGTGTACCGTGAAATTATACTAACTTTATTAATAGATATGGAGAGTGATGCATGACATTAATGCTTCTCTGTTTATCTTTATTTTCCTTTACAAAATTTGCCTCGTCACACGTGAATTCCACATTTTCACATGCAATTGTCTATTTTCACATGTGAACATAAAATAATGTCACATGTGAACTGGAGATTTTCACAAGTGATTGTTTTTTTTCACATAAAAATGCAAATTTCCACGTTAAATTTACAGTCACATGTGAATTAAATGTGCACGTGGATTAGAATTTCCATATGTGGAAACAAAACGTGGCACATGAAATTATGTGAAAGTTGCTTCTTCACATGTGAATTCCACATTTTCACATGCACTTGGCTAGTTTCACATGTGAACTAAAATGTTCACATGTGAAAATAAAATAATGTCACATGTGAACTTGAAATTTCCACAAGTGATTGTTTTTGTCACATATAAATGTAAATTTCCACATGTTAAATTTACATTGTCACATGTGAATTACATACAGTAAGTTCATATGTGAAAGGCTTTTTTCACATGTGGATTAGAATTTCCACATGTGGAGACAAAACATGGCACATTGGCTAGTATTTTCACAAGTGAATTTAAATTTTAACATGTGAAAATGAAATAATGTCACATGTGAACTAGACATTTTCACAAGTGATTGTTTTTTTTCACATATAAATGAAAATTTCCATATGTGAATTTTACATTTTCACATGTGGAATTACATACATTCTAATGCAATATGCTGTATTTCACATGTGGATTAGTATTTCCACATGTGGAAACGAAACATGGCTCAATAAATCACGTGAAATTTTCTTCTTCACATGTGAATTCCACATTTTTACATGTGAACTAAAATGTTAACATGTGAAATTAAAATAACATTACATGTGAACTAGACATTTTTACAAGTGATTGGCTTTTTCACATGTAAATTAAAATTTCCACATGTTAAATTTACATTTTCACGTGTGAATTACGTATACAGTGCATCGTATGAGGCATGAAATGACTGCTCTAAAGATCTGCAGACAAGACTATGAAATTAAGACGTAGGAGGCACCATGAAATTATACTAACTTTATTAATAGATATGGAGGTGATGTATGACATGTCCTACTAATTCTCTGTTTATCTCTATTTTCTTTATAGTGACAATCATTAGGCTATGACTGCAGTTTGTGTCGGCTCACTATTGTCATTTAGAGGCTCAACCTGTTTCTTAAATATCAGGGAAATAAAACATCAAAAACTTATAGGAAAAGTTGTCACAGCTGCTTTGTCCTGCCACCTCTCTGGCTCCCTTCACCTTTAGCTGACATCTAACATCATTTGACAAACTCAGACACCGAGGTACCGAACACATTTCAGTTCAGATTGCAGGATTGTTTACTAGACGAAGGTATCTCAGCTGACTGGCCTCACGACTCCAGCTCGCTGCTGCTGCAAGTGTGTTTCCATGGTAACCAAGTGTAGTATTGAGGAGATGGAGCAAAGAGTGAGAGGCACTGAAGCTAACCCTGAGCACTGTATTCTCTCCTTTTTTTTTTCACTCCTCTCCCCTGTCTGTTATTTTTCTTTCTGTGGCTCGAACATCACGTCACAGCCGTAATAGCATGACTGTTCCATTTGTTAGAGACTTTAAAAAAATGTGTCTTGACAATAATTGTGCTTATGCAAGTCTGTTTCCAATCCATTAACATTATCGCCTTTTACAGCTCCAGCTCAACAAAAGATGCACAAATTATTGATTTATATATCACATTTTCTGGTCTGTTGGGTTGTTAGAAATTAAGGTACATTGCTTACACACACAGAGCCTAAACAACATCCAGTCGGAGGCAGCAGTAATTACACCCGGTTTTAAAATAAGGGCCTTGTCCAGGGGTCAGCAACCTGCGTCTCTTTAGCTCCTCTCCAGTGGCTCCCTGTGGAGTTTTAAAAATGGAAATGAATAACTGTTTTTTGTTTACATTTTCATTTTTATTTATCATTATTTTAGGTCTATGGTACGACGGAGTATTAGGGCCATATTGAGGGAAAAAAATAAATCTGAGATTTCGAGAATAAAATCAGAATATTACAAGAATTAAGTCATAAGTTTAAGAGAAAAAGTCATAGTATTATGAGAATAAAGTCATAATATTATAAAGTAGAAATTTAATGTAGTGTTGTTTTTTTTCTCGTAAAGTTATGACTTTATCCTCGTAATATTCCGACTTTTTTTCTCGTAATTTTTTCTCGTTTTTTTCTCGTGAATTTTATACCCAATGATGCCAAAAATATTCTGCCTACTGCAGATTTAAATTCAATCAGATATCAAAATGGGCCTTGTGAATGAGACTTTTGAAGCTCACATGATAACACTGTTTTTTTTTATATTTCTCACTTGTGGTGCACGCCTGTGAAAAGCTGTCAGAATGTATGTTAAATAGATTCAGTGTTTCAGACACTCTGGATAAATGGTGAGAGAGTGTGTGTGTGTGTGTGTGTGTGTGTGTGTGTGTGTGTGTGTGTGTGTGTGTGTGTGTGTGTGTGTTTTGGGAGTGCGAGTGTTGGCTGCGTGACCTCATGCCTGGACGGAGTTGAGGGCATCGTCACTGGACTCAACTGGGACGCAATCAGCACTCGAGCAGACAGGACGCAGAGTTCCAGCTGATCCTTGCAGACGCCGCGCATAATTAAACATGAAATTTTGAATGCACAAAGTTTCTCTTACAATTCACATGCACGCATGCACACACACCCTTTAAATTATTAAAGAACAACAAGTCTGCTGTTTAACCTTCCTGTTTTCCTCGGGTCAAATTTGACCCGTTTTCAAACTTCCTTATATCATAAATATATTGGGTTCTTTCATCTAATTGCCCCAAAACAACATGGATGAAAGTTATTTTATAATTTCTGGGGGGTTTTCTTACTCAAACATGAGGTATAATGTCATGTAAATGAGGTTTATTGACCATAAATTACAGGAAAAAAAGTGTAAAACTTGTGGTAATGAAGTTGGAATGAAGTTAGCTTAAAAAGGTGTCATTATGTGCTGCCATTGGAAATGTTTTATATGATAATATTTACAATATTCTGACTAAGCTTTGACATATATCCATCTGTGATAATCCATCAACAGTATGTTCCTCTGATACTAACTATAGTCAAAATAATTAATAATTTATGCCTTTTTTTTACTCAAAAATGAGGTTTAATTTCATGTAAATGAGATTTATTGACCATAAAATTACAAAAAAAAGTGTAAAAGTTGTGGTACTGGAGGGTGAAGGGTTAAATAACCGTTCAGGATCTCACACACACTGATGTGCACCCCTAGTCACATGGTGTTTATTCTACACACTCAATATAATAAACTAAGCAATATTATTGCATTATAAATATTTGTACAGAAAGCAGATTAATAAACTTGTGATCCTGCTGTGTACATAGCAGACAACTAATATCATTTGCATATAAGGGGGAGCGAAAGGTGGTGAAAAACAAAGAATAGCTCAACTTCCATTACTTTAATGTTTATGAATAAAACAACAGCACAGAGTGAACTTGCACTGCTTACATTTTATTTCCAGGAATTCAGAGGTGCTTGTTGTTGTTATATGTGGGGGGTTCTTACATTAATGCAGCTGATGCATAACACCAGCAGCAGATAACAGCCACTGTGTCAGGTACGCAGTCAGCAGGGGAGCAGATTCACACCAGGAGCAGTTTGAGGAACATTAGAGTCAGTTAAAGGTATAATCAGTCAAATATGGCCCTTTGGTAGCATCTAGTGGCCGTCATAGAACATTACACCAGCTCTTGATTCACACATTTCAAGCTCAGCCCTGTTGGCTAACTGGTGCAGAGATAAGACCAGAGACCTGCTGAAACACTGTTAAACCTGCAGGAGGCAGAATGTTTTTGGCATCATTGGGCAAAAAGTTCCATAATAACCTTTCAGCATATTGTAATTCAAGTTGTTCTGAGTCTTCTGCATCTCCTCATGGCTCTGTTTTCACGCTTTGTCCAATCACAGGTCATGTCAGTGGAGGCAGTTAAACTCCTGTAGCCAGCGCTGATCAAATATGAATCAATATTCTGTTACTGTAATGCCTATTTTTCTCTCCTCAAATCTCCTCACTACTGTCAGGATATAGTGACTGTTTTATAAAAACAAGGCATCATGGCTCACAACTTTTGGGCAACTCCCAATCACATACACGATGCATTAAAAGACAGTCTATAAATATACGGTACTATATAAAGACAGCTATAAGGTTAGTGACCAGTGTCGTATGTGCAAACTGCCATAAAGGGCAGTAAAAGGTAAGTAGACAATCTAAAACAATATAAAAGACAATGATTATAATATATTGTTTTAGATTGTCTACTTACTTTTAATGCCCTTTATGACAGTTTGCACATACGACACTGGTCACTGGTCACTGGTCACTGGTCACCGCTTGACCCCTACTAAAGCAGGGCCAAACGTTTTGCCCTTTCGGAACTAATGGAATTGATGGGCATTAACAAATTAACTAATGGGCACCCTGGACTTCTAACCCCCTAAAAGGCACAACTAGACCACACTGTCAACCATCATACCAAATTAGAAGTTCCTAAGTTAAATAGTTTCTGAGTTCTGCTCCGGAAACGAAAGTGTGACACGCGAAACGACGGACGGACACGCAGAGCGCTACATACCCCCGACTACGTTGTCATATTTGCTCCAATTCTGTCTGAAAAACTTACCAAACTGTCATCACACTGCTTCCTACGCGTCATCCATGTCAAAAAGTTCATCAACTGTCATTATATGTGATTAAAAGCTGCACCATTGAGGCAGACATATGCATTGTACCGCAGACAATGCAAGCGAAAGTGTCTGTGTACAGTATTTCTGAAATGTATACACAAATAAAAAGTGTGCCTCTTTGTATTGTATGTATACGTAATCTTTAATAAATCATTGCCACTCTGTATACATCTACTGACAAATAGTTAATTCCACCAATTCCATTAAATATTTAACATTTACTGGTCTAAACCTGTGGTGCAAACAGTATGATGAGCAGTGATTCATTTATTTTCATGATCTATGAGAACAGGCAAAGAGCAACACATACAGAAATCCAGATGTCAACGAGAAAAACTCCAAAGAAAGACTTGCCAGTTGGCTAATACTGCCACAGTAACGTTAAATAATGCGCATTATCCCTTTAAAAATAACGTTTATTTTATGCATGTCTGATAGAGACCTGGTTGATGTAAAGTAAACTGGGTTGAACTAGTTTGATCCTTGTATTCCTGGGTGTTTTTACCAATTAATAGAATTTGGGTTTAACCCTCTGAGACCAACAATAGAGCCGTTTTAGTCTTTTTTAGGGGGGTCCAGGGGGTCTTTAGGGGGAGATAGCAGGTCAACAGTAGATGTCACATAGAAGTGGTGTACATCATCTGAAAGCTGGGAACCTGAAGATTAATTTGAGATGCTGAATTCATTAATTAATAATTTAAAATGAATTGTAAAAGTGTATAAGGGTTTAGAACATGATGATAGAAGTATATGATGTCCATCCCCATGCTCTATTATGTCTCATAAGTTGTTGCAGCAATTTTTGGGTTGATACCATTTGTTATACAGATTTGGTGCTAAATTTATCCGTTTTTTTTTTTTTACAAAATACCACATTAAGACACCAAGACCTTGAGGAACACCATAGAAAAAGCCATGCTGTGTTCTGGGATCAAAAACTTTTTGACATTTGGAGATTTCTGTAAGAATTGCATTTTTTCGGCGATTGGATGGCGAGCACTTCTGTTGTGTAAACTGCTCAGAAACCCCCTTATTGATCAATCTAGCTAGGAAAGCCATTCATCCTCTGAATGCTCTAGGTCTCTAGTTTGTGGCTGTAAAGTTTCATGAGGCTGTGATTATCCTAGAGGTCACCACAGGTCATTTTATACAGTGAGGTCTAGTTTAAATAAAATGGTCTCACTATAATGAAATAGCTCCTATGGGGACTAACATCATCACACATGAATACAGTTGGGCTCAAGTCACTGCATGTGATTATCATAAAGTGGGCATGTCTGTAAAGGGGAGACTCGTGGGTACCCATAGAACCCATTTTCATTCACATATCTTGAGGTCAGAGGTCAAGGGACCCCTTTGAAAATGGCCATGCCAGTTTTTCCTCGCTAAAATTTAGCCCAACTTTGGAGCGTTATTTAACCTCCTTCCCGACAAGCTAGCATGACATGGTTGGGACCAATGGATTCCTTAGGTTTTTGAACCTACTCGAGCCTCTGAAAGACAGTAAAGCCAGTCGGGATCGCAGGTCTCACGGGGTTAACATGCTCTTGCGACCACTATATGATATTCTGTATCAATGCGTGAGGTAAATATAATTTTTAAGTGCACACAATGTAAATGAGAGACAATATGACTTGGCGTTGCCCATGTCTTGAATTTGTCTTGTAAATTCTGACACACCTGGAAGTGTCCCAGCTCTCATGTAAATACAACACAAATGGAGCGAGAAGGAAACAACTGGGACATGACTGTTTTTACTCTGGAGACAGTTTGTTTTTTTTAGACTGAGGGTGAGGTCGGTAACGTGTTTGTGGAAGCTCCCACACCCCAAGCAAATGAATCAGGTGGAGAGATGGTGACAAGTTCAACAAGTCCTCCCGGTGTTTCAGCCCTCGTTTTATAAAAACACCCACTGTGAGTTACATTAATCTCTTAAGGTAAACTACTGTATGCTAGAAATGACAACAAAACTGCAGATTTCTAAAAGCATGACTGTGCAAACATGACAAATTCTTCAGCTACATCTAAAATGTATTAAGCAGAATAATATTAATTGATGCAATTATTGCATTCACAACTAAATAAACCTGACGATAATAAGAAAGAGTAGCACTTTTAAACATTTTACTTCCTGTCCTTTCACAATGAAAATGGCTAAAACCCCTAAGAGACAGACAATGATCCATTCAAGATGTAGACATTAATGTTGAAATATTGAAATCAAATATATGTCACCTTTTTGCATTCATTAAACTAGAATTTATAAAAACATAAATCATACAGATCATTTTATCAGGATCTATCTTTTCTCCCCTCATCTGTCTGTCCCTCAGGCTTGTCCAAATCCTCAGAGACCGAAACGGCATCTTTCTGCTGAAATAAATTATTATAAATCAGTATTAGTGTCGTTGAAATTGATATACAGTAAAAATACACCGTTAGAACGGCGATATATTCAGCTTTCCATCGGTGCATTTATCTTTTCATTTGCAGTTAAATTGACAAAAACTTGTCTGTGATCTTCTGACATCTAATCAGCTTGAACACACCTTGGAAATCATCAAGACTCATAAAATCATCTTTCTGCAACACTTTGGAATATTTAGCGCCACAATTGTTACACAAATATTGCAACTTAGCTGCTCCTTCATAACCTGCATCTGTGCCAAATTTTATCACAAAATGCACAATTGTTACACAAATATTTCCACTTAGCTGCTCCACTACTATACCACTCATTTAAATAGATTATTAAATCTACATTACAGAAAACTTGGTGGACTGCTTGAGATCACGTGTTGTACCGTATTTCCCGGGTATACTCACCACAGATCTGTCTTTTCCACAAGAGCATGTCAGCCATCTGATGTACTCCTCTCGCACCTGGAACAAACAAAACAACTATTCAAATACTAGACAAAATATACAAAAATACACAAAGACTGCAAACCAAACCACTACACAAAAAGTAATCTACATTACTCACCTTAAAATATCATCAAACATTATAGGTTATATATAAATTATAGATCTAGTTGAAGTCTACCTCCTTGTTGAGCAGGCAGTGGACGATGAAGAGGAAGGTGCCCTGCTGGGAGTTAAAAACTATGAAGAGGAACCGGAAGAAAACGTTGGTCTGGTACAGGCCCAGAATCCAGGTACAGCCCAGGATGACAAACTGGGCCACGATCTTGAACACGATCAACCTGTAAACGTAGACGTAGAATTTACTTCAACTTTCAGAAAAGAGTTTTCACTTCTGTGCAAAGACTTGAAGTCTTGAACACTCCTACCTGGTGTCTTTGGATTGGGAAGCACCACTTTTCATGTTGACCAGGGTGGGTCTCAGACTCCAGAGAGTAGCACAGAACAATATCCAATTAAGCTTAAAGAGGGGAAAAAAAAGACACAGAGGCTGAGCTGAACATGTGACTGACGGGTGTTTTTTTGTTGTTGTGTCTGCAACACACCAGGCTGAACTGATAGACGGGATGCAACTGCTGATAATAAAGTGCAATATACTCACTCCAAGGATACCAATCACAGGGCCTGTTAAAGCCCAGTTGAAATTGCGATGTCTAGAGAGCCAGCACCTGCAACGGAATCACACAAACAATCCTTTCAACCTAGATGCAGACTTACAGGAGAATATAAATGCATGTAGAACTGTTTGTCTTACTCACACCTTGGCCTGAGTAGCACCATATCCATCAGAATATACCAGTGCAGAAATACCCACAATCACAAATGGAACGCCGTAGCCAATCAGGCAGAGGATTGGCCTGGGGAGGCCGTCTCTCTGGATGACCTGCACCTTGGAGAGTCTCCGCACCAACAGGTGGAGCTGTAGCGCCTCCAGCAGCATCCACACAAAAGCCGCTACGACTAAGAAGTGAAGGAGCCCTGCCATGACGGTGCAGGCCAGCTGTGGAGACAACAAAGATGTATCTTGAAAACCAAAAAAGAAAATAAAGCCTCAGAAAAGAATGGTTCAATTTGGGACCATTGGAACCTCTCGTTCAGCGTATTTGTCGTTCCACAGCAGCAGCAGATGGGAGAAGAAGAGGCAGAGGCAGAGATGAAGACGGGCTGTGTTGTTTATCTTGGGGTTCCAGCTACACAGGAGGAAGGTGAAGATGGCCAACGCGAAGAAGAACAGTCCGACAATCACGCACATTCGGTTCAGCCACTCCAGGAAATCATCCTGTGGTGGAGGCTGAGAGGGTCGAAGACAAGCAGAGAAATACATACATTCATTGTGATCAAGCTGATCTTGGGTCAAGCAAGGGAGTTTAAATATCTCGGGGTCTTGTTCATGAGTGAGGGTAAAATGGAGCGGGAGATGGACAGGTGGTTCGGTTCGGTGTCTGCAGTTATGCGGGCACTGTACCGGACCGCTGTGGTGAAGAGGGAGCTGAGCCGGAAGGCGAAGCTCTTGATTTACCGGTCCATCTACGTTCCAACCCTCACCTGTGGTTCACGAGCTTTGGGTAGCAACCGAAAGAATGAGATCGCGGATACAAGCGGACGAAATGAGCTTCCTTCATATAGGGTGTCTGGGCTCAGCCTTAGAGATAGGGTGAGGAGCTCAGACATCCGGAGGGAGCTCGGCATAGAGCCGCTGCTCCTTCGCTTCTAAAGGGACAATCTGATAAGGATGCCTCCTGGACGCCTCCCTTTGGAGGTCTTCCGGGCACGGCCAACTGTTAAGAGGCCCGGGGTCGACCCAGAACACGCTGGAGAGATTATATATATCTCGTCTAGCCTGGGAAGGCCTCGAGGTCCCGCAGGAAGAGCTGGAAAACGTTGCAGGTGAGAGGGACGTCTGGAATTCCCTGCTAAGCCTGCTGCCCCCGCGACCCCAGCCCCAGATAAGCGGATTATCTTGGGTCTGCAACTCTGTCTTCACCTGGGTACACGCTAGAATATTTTAAAGGCTGACAGATGTCTAAGTAAATTATTACAGGCCCCACCATCATGTGGTCTGAGCATAATCAAATCTGACTTCTGTTAAGTCCTCTATTTTGTCCCTGACCTCGACCAACACACGTGTACCATGTACATAGTAAATCTGATATACCTCCCCAATCTGCATGATGAGGGCAAAGGTAGAAAGGTGGGAGCAGCTGCACACCGTGTAGTTCTCATCAGAGTATGCAACCCAACAGCCCTCTACCGACCATTGCATCTTCTTATCATCATCTTTTCCTCCGTCATCCTCTTGTCCCTTTTCTTTCTTCTTGCTTTTGTCTTCCCAGTACACACACGTCACTATTCCAGATTCAGGTACTCTCTGAGAAACGGAGAATACAATAAAAGTTAATGTTTGTCTGGATGGATGGATGGATAGGTGTTGGATGGATTTTGTTGTTAATGCTGCTGCACCTTCTTATGTTGGATGGTGAAGTTGACGGGCTCGGTGAGGTTGGTGGTGTTTATTGACGGTACGATGGCAGTGAAAACATCAGAGTACATCTCTGTCTGGTTCTCTGTTTTAAAGTATTGATGACTAAGAAGATTCTCCATCCCGTTCAATGTCAGGAAGGCAACCGCTGCAGAACCTGGGAGTGTCCACATGATACAAGAAATAAGCAAACATCTATAAATGTTATAGTCATCATGATCATTATAATCTACTCACCATTGTTGGCGCTAGCTAGAGCCTGCAAGTTGATCTCCATGGTCTGTCCTTTGGCAGAAAGGGAGACGTTGTTGTCATCGTGACTCCCCGGTCCAATGGCACGTAGGCTCAAATCTTACACATGGAAATGACAATTACAGCAATGTGTAGCTGATATGCAATTCAAAATGTAGCCCAAAATAACTAAGAGGAACTACTCTTACCCACTGTTGGAGTCTGCATAGCCTTTCTGGTTTGGTTCGGACTCTGAGGCAACATCGTAGAAACTAGACGGTCTGAGATGTCCAGGATCACACCGGCGGTCTCCCCGTCTCCTTCGCTACTCACCCTGTTTGGGCGGGCACTGCCACGTTGTCCGACACCTGACACTTCCTGCAAGAATTGAAATCATTGTAATGAATGAATAAAAGGCAAAATACAAACATAAGATATGATATAAAGCTCTAATTTTGCTGGATTTTAAGTACCATGGATGCAGAAAAGCTGTTTGCCACCGTCTGCAAAGACACCAAGAAGGACAGATGGAGGAAAAGGTTAGAAAGTCCTCTAACATCTCCTCTTTAGACTTACAGACAGGAACTGTGAGATCTGTCTCTACACTTAAAGAGTGTTTTCTACATACCGCGTCTGGTAAGATGACACCTGTGTTGTTCTTAAGTTGTTGATCCATCTTGCCAAGAAAGGCTCTCTCTTTTGTCTGACCCTGCAATAAAAGTGTGTGTTGAGTGCTATGTACAAGTTGGTGATTCGACATCTTCTTCATTCATAAATTCTCAACCCTGAAATGGAAAAAATGCCATCTATGCTTACCTCTGGAGGTTCTATTTCATCTAGAAGCTCTTCAAGATCTGTCAGTAATTTAGAAAATAATTGTGCATGAACATCTTGACATTTTCATGAATCTTAATCATCTTTAAAAACACGACTTTTGCTCACTTTGACAAAACGAGACGCCCATCACCCACAAGATTCCAGTTGAAGGGTAGAAACCATCAGGACAAGAGCAATAGAAGGTCCCCGGTGCGTTGGTGCACACAGTTTGTCGACCACATAAACCAGGCGTCTCACTGCACTCATCTATATCTGTAGAGAGAGAGAGAGAACAAACAGGACTATCTGTTCTTCTTATGGCTCATTTGATTCATATATACAGTATATACAAACAGCAGAGTGTACGTCACACAGGTACCGAACAAGAGCACGCACCTGTGCACGGGTTAGCGACGCTGGCTATCACGTCTTGGTTGTTCAGCCGATAACCGGGGAAGCAGCTGCAGATGTAAGATCCAATAGAGTTGGTGCAGTTAGCATCAGGACCACAGACGGTAGCATCTTTGACACACTCATCAACATCTGTAAAAATAGATTAAAAAATACATCTCACAGCGCAGCTTTTAATCCAATCTCTTGATATAACCTGTTAAATTATTGCAAATTTGGTGCGCTCCATTTTGCTTTGCCATATTGGAGGGTAGGGTGACCTTTTTTTAATGAAATGCAAGCTGTTAAACTATTAAATTACATTTAATATCTATTAGCTGAGGATTAAACAGTGGCAGGTTGTGCGATTGAAGCTGTGGTAACAGTACTTTTTGGAGAATGTGCATACTTGCCAACCTTGAGATCTCAAAAAAAAAGGAGGACTTCAAAACCAAAGTTCTCCCCCCAAACAATTTGAGTTTCAGAGACTTTGATTCCAACAGAAAATGTTGGCTATTTGCTTTACCTCTTAAATGTCTTCCTCTCTCTCATACTGAAGAAATGTACTCAAAATGGCTAACCATGTAAAGATGTTTCAACTCTCAGATTTGCTATACTGTGGTGTGCTGTAAATACCAATACAGATGTTGGTCTCGCTGGGATCCTGGTCCGGTTCAGTCGGTGTGAACCCCAGCTGACATTCACAGGTGTGAGCTCCAGGCGTATTGGTGCAAACAGAGTCGGGACCACAGACTGTTGAGTTGAAGCACTCATCGATATCTGAGAAAAGGGACAGTTACTGTAAGTGACAATATTCTCATATTGATGATGTATACCACTTCTTTGTGACATATACATATCAAACATAGACATATCTCCCCCTAAAGGCTCCCTGTCCCCCCTAAAAATGACAAAAATTGGTCTAGCACGAGTTTTGGGCATTGGCATCCTGTCAAAACCTGTAGTTGTCTATTTGTGCATATAGTCCACTATACCGCCCCAGTCTTTTGTTAGCATTGTAATATGACGGGCCTCGACAATTAGGTGCAGTTTATTGCCCGTGGTTTGTTCCTCGCTGATGCTCCAACAGTTTTTAACGGATTTTAATAATCATTATTTATGGTTTGTAGCTTCAGTTATCCCTTGCTCACTGCATATTACAATAGTATATAGTATAGTATAGTATGGACCTTGGCAATGTGGGGTTTCAGGTACAAGTTGGTAGCCTTCATTGCATGAACACTCATAAGTTCCTGGTTTGTTGGCACAGGTCCCATCATCACCACAGACATTGTCAAGACACTCGTCAATATCTGTAGAGGAGCAAGAAATTGACATTTTCAATTCACAACCTGCATAAATGTGATGTACAGTAATTGCAAGGAGAGAGAGAGAGAGAGAGAGAGAGAGAGAGAGAGATATTATTAAATGGTACCTATGCATGGGTTGGTCTTTCCAGGTGGTAATGCTGGATCTGTTGCATTATATCCATCCAAACAGGTGCAGAAGAACGCTCCATTGGTGTTATTACAAATGGTGTTAGAACCACAAATTCCTGCAGTCCTCACACACTCATCTATGTCTGCCAAGATAAAAGAAGAAGGTACACTATAAACAAACGTTGCATACTTGAGTTACTGTCTTGCATGACAGGTTTGTAGCAATAGCCGAATATTCTCATCCTAAAAATCACAATATAACCGCAAATAATTTTGACATTTTGGTTGGCTATGCAGTCTATTTCTTATTTTATATATAAAAGAATGTCTATGTGTGCTTTCTCTGTGGAAAAAAAACCCCAATGTCTGCCATTTAAATGAAATAAAATGTACTTACCAACACAACCATATGAATCTGGAGTGGGTAGGTGTGTTGGGGGGATTTCATACCCGGATACACAGGTGCAGCCTCCAGCAGCTGAACACTCAGCAAGCGGTCCACAGGAGTCTGGTTTACACTCGTAATGATCTACACAGAGATAGAAAGATTAATACAATCATATCATTAATATTGGCAGCAACTAAAGCAACTTTGGTAACGTTTTATATGTGGGCCCAGATATGGGACATTTAATTTATTTGTCAGTTCTTTCTGCACATTCAAAGTAAATTAATGATAATATGACGCGTCATAGTATCTTGTCATAGTTGTGAAGGTGTTTAACGTCATTTTCGGTATGGTGACGACCCCTAACCTCTCGCTGTCAGTTTGCCATGTTTCCAAATACCTGGATCAGGATCGTTACGGGCCAAGTGGACACGTGGGTCCGGTGTTCCCGGTCTACTGGTGCCTTCAAATGAAACTGGTGAGCTCGTGTTAACAACACGGGAAGTCGCGTACATGATATGCGTGGCGTTCAAGTCGTGAAGAACACCACTGCTAAGCAACGGCAATGTTAACGTTACTGTCGCCGTCTAGAAGCCACAGAAGCTAACAATTCAGCAAGTTAGCAAGTGGGTAACATAATGCAGGAAATGCAAAGACATAATGACAAAGGGAAAAGATGAGGCCGTTGGGAATATCAACATTTTCCTCAGATATATTTTAAAATTACAAAGAAAAACAACAGACGATAAAAATAACTTTCATATGGGCCCAACTCGTAAACACGGTAAACACGACCCCATTTGAAGGCACCACTAACAAAACTACTGATTATATCCACGCCCCACATCTTAACAATCCTTATTTGGCACTTTAATCTACTTCCAATTTGGTTTGATAAAATATATTTTGTCAACATTTGATCATGGTATGTCTCCTTTTTGTTCGATTGATCAGTTGACATGAACGCAAAAAATATTGTGTCGGCAGACAGTCGAAGCTGCAGGTCTCAAAGACTCAAAGACTGTTTCCCATTTCAACCCAACCATCTCAAACAGCTGTAAAACAAAAGAAGAAAACTCACTGAGCGTCACACACACATTGAGAAATGAATCTTTGTATTGTTATTATTATTATTATTTGAGCCATGCAATCCTTGAATACAGTATGCAGTTGTTACATCCATGGGGTGAAAAAAAACAATAATGCCCTCAAAGATGGGTGATGGGTGATGGGTGATGGGTGATGGGTGGTGGCTCAAAAAGGTATAGAAGGATAGTTCTATGAATGTGGATTAGGTGCGCTGAACAAGGAAATGACTGACTGCGGCAACCGGACAGCAGGCAGTCGAAGTTCTGTGACACCAAATTGCAGTCTCAATGTTGACTTGCTAGCACATCCCTTCCAGAGACAGGATGAAGTGGACAGCGTTGCCTGGGCCCAAATTATCGTGGAGGGGTTGCAGCATTCATTTGGTTGAGATATGATGCCAACAACTCAATGCCACTATTCCTGGGAAGGTTGAGATTGCTTTTAAAGGTTTGCATGGAGAGACAGATGATCCCGCCATCACATAAGGGGTTCATCAATCTCTTTGGCAAACTATTCTGTGGCTTCCTGGACTTCCAATATAAGAAGTTAACCATACACCTGAGGTTTCAAGTTTTAAGTTCCTTAACTTTTTTCGTCTTGTTTTTTTGACTATGACATAATGATTTGACCATTAAGGATGCACCGATACCAGTATCGGGTATCAGGTCCGATACTGTGCTCATGTACTCGTACTCGCAAATCGCCTCCGATACAACGGCACCGATACCACTTTAAGGCAGCGTGACGTTAACCTCTCGTCAGCATCTTTCGGGTCCTATCGCACGCGCTCACGCTCCACCTCCCCGACGGTGCGGGTGAGACGGGCCGGTGGTGTGCCTGACCCCACTGGGCCGGGATCCCACCTCAGCCGGCGAGCGCCGGCCCTCACTTTCATTGCGCCACGGGGTTTTGCTTGCACCCTCTGACTCGCGCGTGCGTTAGACTCCTTGGTCCGTGTTTCAAGACGGGTCAGGTGGGTTGCCGACAATGCCGCAGACCCCTGGCGCCTTTTACGTGGGCTGAGCCCCGCCCTGGGGGCACGACACGGTTGGGGCGCACTGAGGACAGTCCGCACCGGGAGCAGGGGGCCCCGTCTTCACCCCAAGCCTTTCCAAGCCGACCTAGAGCCGGTCACGGTGCACCGCCTCGTATGCGGGACTCCCCAGCTGGCTGTTAACGAGGGTATTTTTGGCACAGAGAAGTACTCGTATCGGTACTCGTATCGGTACTCGTATCGGTACTCGTATCGGTACTCAGTATCGGCGAGTACTCATATGTAAGTACTGGTACTTGTACTCGGTCTGAAAAAAAGTGGTATCGGTGCATCCCTACTTGTAATGTACCTTTTTATATGTTGACGAAGAAATTGAAAACATATATAGAAGTACAACAATTAGCAGCAACTCACAGGTCACGTAACCCATAGGGTGATTGGGGTGTCCTAATGGTTTGTACACGTAGAATCCTCCAGGACAAAGGGCCACACTCACGTACATATTTGTGCCGTGACAATGACCAATATAAGCATATGCTGTCCCTGTTGTTGGCGACACAGACTCAGTGGTTGGATGCCCAAATGGAAGATAAATCATATAATGTGTGCCACCATGATTGTTTGATATACAGCTTGTGGCAACTCTGTCTCCACCGATGCCTGTGAAGCGCCACCAATTGTTAACAAGATCTGCATCGTCTTCAGGAAAGCCGGGGAAAGAAGTAGACGTGAAGTCTCGGTTGCGCCACGGTTCGGTTATGTTGGCGTATCCGTCACAAGAACCTGCAAGGAAACGTTGGCAATTGAGATGATTTAATTCTTCATTGTTAGAAGCTCATTTTTGTGTGGTCTGTAAGTCAGTGGACATCATCCGTACCAGGAGGAAAATCACACGTGACATGGATGATAAGTACGCCTAACAAAAAGAGAAAGAGTGGAGAGTTAAGGAGAAGTTGTCTTTGCCTTGAAAAGGATCAGATATCAATAAAATAATTCCTTCATTTTTAAAATATTGAGATGTAGCTTTAGAAGACATTTAACACAACCCCAGGTATAAATGGTACATTTAAAGCTTTCCTTAATATCTTATAACTCAAAATAAATCAATAAACAACCTAATCTTCAGTTTAACAATTAGCAGCATTGGCAGATTATGAATCAATTCATAGCCACTAGTCAAATATGCTACCTCAATTAATAAGTGCAGATTCTCAAACATCTACTATATAAAAACAGGAATTCACTTACCGAGGAGAAGTGACGAGGCGCAGTAGTTCATTATGACACGTCCGAGATTTGAAGTTGTAAAAATTTGCACCCAAAAGGTGCTTTTAAAAGGTTTGAAGCAAATGCAAAACATTATGTAAATTATGTATTATGTATCCGACCATCTGGCCTCCTAAATGGAGGCCAGATGGTCGGATGGTTGGACGGCTGTGGCTCTTTGTGTACTAAAGAGTTTGAGCATCTGGCTTCCTAAATGGAGGCCAGATGATCGGATGGTTGGACGGCTGTGGCTCAGGAGATGGAGCGTGTCGTCCACTATTCGGAAGTTCGACAGTTCGATCCCCGGTGTCCTTGGGCAAGATACGGAACCCCAAATTGTTCCCGAAAGGCTCTGCCATCGGTGTATGAATGCGTGTGTGAACGGGTGAATGCTGACATGGAGCGTAAAGCACTTTGAGTGGACGGAAGACTAGAAAAGCGCTATATAAATGCAAGTCCATTTACCGTTTATGGTCACTTGAATATTTGTTTTTGCACAACTTTACAACGGTTGAATGAAAAATCATTTGAAAGATATGTCCTCCCTGCAATGTTAAGATTTGTTAGTTCCCAAATTATTATATCCATAGCAACAATAAAACAGATCAGTAATGAAGGTCGTAGCCATCATCATCACCACCCAATGAAGCAGCTTTTTTTTACACTTAGACTGAAACATATCAGAACTTTGACTTTTAGTGTTCTCTGAGAATGAACTGATCTTGAAATTGAAGAAGACAACTGCCAATTCCTGTCTGAAAGGAACAATGTTCTGACCCTCAATGTCAGCGGTGATTTAAGACTATTTTTAGGGGAGGTCAAGCACGCCTAAATTTTGATCTCAGCACCCCTAAAAACGAAGAACGTTGGGTAAAATTGGTCGTACCATAGATATTGGTTATAATGGAATAACATTAAATGAGAAAAAGTTAATCTGCCCGAAAATAAATATTTGAAAGCATCACAGAATGACTGAGAGCCTTAGACTATAATACTGCTTTATATTCCATTAGCTATATTTACGAGGTATTGTTTTCACCGGCGTTTGTCTGTCTGTCCTTCTGTTAGCAGGATTACTCCAAAAGTCCGTGATGGATTTGAATGATATTTTTTGGAGGGATGGGGTGTAGTAAAATGCACAATCCATTTGTTTTTGGTGGCGATCCGGATCATGATCCGGATTCAGGAATTTGTTTAAGAATCAGCCTGAGCATTAAGACCACAGGGTATAACACATGCGCAGTGTAACTGATGACGGGTTGATGACACGTGACCCCGCACCCTTCTGAGAGCAGAGAGATACGTGTGTGGATGTGTGTGCAGGACCACGTAGTGTAACGTTATACAGACATAACAAGGCTGCTGAATGAGAAAGGTATCCGCCGATACGTTACATGAAAACACACCGTGTTAATAACAAGCCGACCACCTCACGGTACCGCCAGCTGTGACCTGTGATCTGTTGTTAAAGTCACGCACCTTGGCGGAGTTCTGCGCTCTCCGAGTGCCGTTCTAGTTTTATATATATTGTGGGATTGTAAACAGTCCGAATGTTGTTGTATATTTACTTGTTTTGATGACTGTTGTGTGTTCTATGTAGATTATTGCCTTGTCAATGATGAAAAACAATAAATATAATTATTTTTTTTAAATCAGCAGACGGCAGAAAATAAAGTGTTTGACGCTAAGACGCTTCTGAGGGAGGACCCCCAAACCCCCCATTTAATATGTGACGTCTGTGGCACAAACATGCACTAAAAGGCAAACGCGCCCGGCCCGGCTACGTCTACAAAGCAAGAAGAAGCTCAGATAACAACACACACACAGAGGGAGAGCGATTTCATTCTCTGCTCAGGTAGACATTACTCCTCTACTGTATATCTTTACATTGCAAATCGTTGCTATATTAATGCCCTGAATATTGTATAGAGCACCTTTAATATCCATATGGCCATTATTGTAAGTTGGGAATTAAATCTATGTTGTCAGAATATGTGCATGTAATGTACCTTCTTATATGTTAACGAAGAAATTGAAAACATAGGAGTACAACAATTAGTAGCAACTCACAGGTCACGTAACCCATACTGCCATGGGAGTGTACTGCTGGTTTGTACACGTAGAATCCTCCAGGACACAGAGCCACACTCACGGATAAATGTACGCCTGTACAGTGAGTAACTTGACCAAATGCTGTCCCTGTTTTTGGGGTCACAGACTCAGTGGTTGGATATGCAAATGAAATATAAATTATATGAGCCGTGCCACCAAGATTGTTTGATACACAATCAGGAACAACTCTGTCTCCACCAATGCCCGTGAAGCGCCACCATTTGTTAAGAAGGATCTTATCATCAACAGGAAAGCCGGTGAAAGAAGTAGATGTGAAGCCTCGGTTGCGCCTTGGTTCAGTTATGTTGGTGTATCCATCACAAGAACCTGCGTGAAGGCAGAAACAGTTGCAGTAATTATAACGACTTTATGGTTGTTACAATTAAAGATAGAAGCTTTTTGTTTTGTCTCAAATAAAAAAAATAATTCATACCAGGAGCAAAATCACTAGTTACAGGGATGACGAGTAAACCTAAAAACAAACAGACAATGGAAAGTTATGGAAAATAAGAATCAGTGTCCTCACACAGGTTACATTCTTCATCAACTCAGAAGTCAGAATATCAACTACTGACCTCACTTTTCAAATGTACCATGAAGTAACAACAATGTCTCTCTTCAATCAGTATTAAAGCATGAATCATTATCAAGTATTTACCAATTCTCAAACAAAACTCTGAACGATGTCTCTTCGACTTCAATTTTCAAATTGAAAAGTAATAGCATTTTTTGAAATAGATATTGAATTGATTTAATGGGACTAGTCTAATAAAAGACATCTTTTATATGAAAAGAGGAATTGACTCACCCAGGAGAAGCGACGAGGCGCAGTAGTTCATCGTGACGGACTCGTGTCAGATCTGCTGATCAGCTCTGACTATCCAACGTTCACATTGCAAAATTTGCACAGCACCCAAAAAGTGTTTTTCTTTCAAGTGCACGTGCAAGGAAATTAAATGCAAATCCATTCCTTCAAGGGAAGAGATGCTTTCATCAAGCACCTCTATTACATGCAATTGAGGGAGGTTTTAATTCAACCGAAGCTTTGTCGAAGTTGCTCTTTGTTATTCTTTCTTACTAAAGAGTTTGATCATTGAACTATCTGGGCTTAATTTATGACCAGTCACCTGAGATGCAGTCAGTGTGCACAATCCCAACATGGGGGAAAAAAGTCAGTGTCTTTACTCCCCTTATTCACATGTTGGTGTGTGTATCGCTGTATCTATGGTATGCCTACAATACTCCAATAATACTCCAACTGGAACATTATAAGGTTAAGCTGGTGTGTTTGTATATAGTGTTAAT
The DNA here is from genome assembly GCA_916700685.1 of Adelosebastes latens. Lineage (NCBI taxonomy): Eukaryota > Metazoa > Chordata > Actinopteri > Perciformes > Sebastidae > Adelosebastes > Adelosebastes latens. Next base: position 35,563 of record CAKAKR010055155.1, read on the forward strand.
GCTTAAAGTGTGTTCCTGTGTTATTTATAGTATCGCCAGCCATACAGGCAGGTATGCATGCAGCGCTGGGTAGTTCCAGTCAGGATGCTCCTATATATTATACAGAGACACATTCTGACTTTATACAGTGAATAAAAGGTACTACTACAGTATATATTGGGTTTGGGGGTCCTCCCCTATGAACATTTGAAGGTTTTTGACTTAAAACTATGCAATTTTACATCATTTTCGACCATTATTATTACTTATTAAGTTATTAATTATTTTATTTATCACAGTCTTCGTCTGAACATTCAATTCTTCTGGAAATGGTTGCCCCTTAAAATCATATTCTATAAATCAGAAGAGAACACTGTGATTAACAACAGTTCAGATTAAATAAAATGTTCTTACCAACACAACCATATGAATCTGGAGCGTGTAGGTGTCCTTCAGGGATCCTTTCATACCCAGAAAACACAGGTGCAGCCTCCAGTACCTGAACCAAGTGGTCCACGGGAGTCTGGTTTACATTCATAATGATCTAAACAAAGATAACACACAAACAATATTCATGGTGAAAAGATAGAAGTAGGTCTCTAACTGCAGTTAGCAGCACATCATTGAGTAGGACATGAACTAAAATATAAAGCAAAGGTTGACAATGAGTAATCATTCCTTTCAGGTTGCATAACCCATATCGGGGTGGTTGTGATTTAATGGTTGGTATATGTAGAATCCTCCAAGACAAAGGGTCACGTTCAGAGCAGTCTTAAGTCTACTGCACATTCCAACATCACCATTATGCAGTCGCTGCTTTTAAACAACTCGGTATGAATGGTGAATCTGACACCAGCACGAGGTACTTGTAAGCAGTTTGTTTTAATTTTGTCTCCAACAAGCCCTGTGAAGATGTTTATCGTCCTCTGAAGTTCCGGTAAAGGAATCTGATTCAAATAAGTAGTTGCGCCATGTTTCAGTTACGTCGTTGTATCCATAACAAGACCCTGCATGTTCTATAACAGCAAAGCATACTGTATGTCAATAATAATGCTTCACCGATAACCACAATCTGTATCTGATGTTTACAGATGAACATCATTCTTACCAGGAGGGAAAACACAATGGCCAAAGGGTGAAGAGGTTAACCTATAAAACACAAAGACAATGAAGAGTAATTGTTTTAATGCCTCACATAATCTAATCTAATAATCTTTACATGCAAGACTATTACAGAACTGATCTCAATGCTGAACTGCTGATGAGGATGTTGTTGACAAGACGTATTCTTAAAATATAACTAAATTATAATCGCAATTTGTTCATACTGTGTACAGTATTCTTTTTAAAACGTAATAAACGTAATTATTTTTTATAATATCGCTCCATCTGGTTGAAAAATAAAAAGCATATGTATCCTAATTTTCTGTCACTCTGGAGGCAGATCTGAATCCAGATACAGATAATAATAATAATAATAATAATAATAATAATAATAATAATAATAATAAATAATAATAATAATAATAATAAATAATAATAATAAAATAATAATAATAATAATAATAATAATAATAATAATAAAAATAATAATAATAATAATAATAATAATAATAATTGTGCAGGCTTAGCAGGGTTTTATGAAAGTATACAGTGTTCTCTCGTTAAATTGAATGTAATAATGCATTGGCACACATTATCAGCTATATGAAACATGAATTAACCCATCGTGACAGGTCGGACTCGACAAAACATCAGTCACCATTGTTTAAGCTTTGTGTACGTACATTCTGGAATATTTGCATGTGTATCCAAAAACTGTTTTTACAAGGTTGGACACCAATGCAAAAATACAATGCAAATCAACTTATGTGTGGTGGAGAGGATTAAGTGTAACACTGCTCACGTCTTTACACGAGGAGGGAACATGAGAGGCGTACTGCAATACATTTACAATTAGTTGTGGTTTCAACAGAAAGACAAGCTTCTGAGCTGTACAAAGTGAGAAATACATTTATGGAGAGATTGAGAAAACTAATTTGAGATGAGACATTTTTGTCTTTAGTCCAGAATATGCATTATTTTAGGTGTACATTAACTATTCTTTCAGTGTCCTGGTATTCATATATCAGATAGATGTATTTATGTTTGTAGATAGAAAGAGGTGTTTTTTGATGATACTAATGAATTCCCCACAGACATGACAAGAAGACAAATGTTTTATTTTAGCTTAAATTGATTTAGGTCGAACCAAATCACAATAATAAATTGGTTATGGAAATTCTTTTAAAAAGTAATGTTGCTGCAGACTAAATGACCATGGCTTGGATATTCTCCCTGGGTATTTTACTTACAGTGATGCATACAAATCGGATCATCTCATATCACATATCAAAAATCACCGTTTCTCAGTGGGTGTAAATATGTCTGAACATGTATAAATGTGTCATAGTTTACAGAGTGAAACACCTCAGGAGAGAGAGAGTGCGTGCTTCACCCGTCATGTCAATTTGTCTTGTAAAACTGTAACACAGAGTAGTGCATCTTAGGCTGTATGTAAATAAGTAACTAATCCCTGCAAATGCAAAGGAAGAAAAAAAGACTGACGTATTGTGTGAACATCTTGCATCTTGCCTCGTCTTGTTTACTTCAGTTTTAACATCCAGTGTAAATGCTACAGTAAGATCAAGTTGGTTGATACACAAAGAAGGGAAGAGATTAAAGAGATAACTTCTTGAACACATTATTCAGAGAAGATCAAAAAACCCAAAACACATAAGATAAGATATGTAAAAGTAAACATATGAAAATATATTTCAAACTGCTCATTTCAATGGTGAATTATCAACAGGTAAACTTCTTCTTTACTGATTGGGTGATTTGATAATTTGATAATATACATTTTGTTTTCAAACGACCTCTGCACCCTGTAAGGCATTCATATCATCAGGCCTGCAATAAATACTACCTCTGTTAATGTTTTTTCCACCTCAATATACATACTTGGTGGTGGACAGAAATATGATTGTCTCTTTTGGTTGTTTGATTAATTAATTAATTAATTAATTTATTTATTTTATTTATTTTATTTATTTATTTTATTTATTTTTTATTTATCTACTTATCATTACCTTGATGCTAGGTGGAGTTGTATGAAGGACAGAACCTGCCAAAATCAAAAATAAATAAATGACTCAATTAATAAATATGTCCTTAAATGTAGCAAAAATAATATTAACAATAAATAGTCATTCATTAATTAATAAAATGTGTCATAAATTGATATTTCTGTTTTATTTCCTTCTTCATTTATTTGTCTTTATATTAATTCCCTTATTTATTTACTCTACTGTTTAATTTTTCCTTTTATTTATTTATTATGTATTTATTTTTATTTATTTTAAAATGTATTTATTTTTGCATTTATTTTTGCATGTATTTTTAAATGTATGTATTTATTTATTTATTTATTTAAATGATTTATTCATTTATGCACAATTTTCACTTTCCATTTCACCCCTTATTTATTTCTCCAAACATATTTATTTCTATATTCTTTTCTTTACACAGTTCACACTTGGAGTCGACGTTTGACCTGTATATTTCGAATCATGACCTCCAGTGGTCACAGTGAGGAACTGCAGCACTACAATTAAGTGAATGCAAACATAAATACATTTTAAAATGAAAAAAAATAAATACATAATAAATAACTAAAAGGGAAAATTAAACAGAAGAGTAAATAAATATATAATATATATAACCTTGACATGGATATATATACATAAGAAATAAATTATTATTAAATAAAATGCTCTATTGGTTACAATTATGGTATTTTTTATTAAAATGCACTAAAACGGAGTGTTTCAGACAGAGGTTGAATACAGGTATATTCAGGCTGACAGTATGATAATAAACATTAAAGTATGTAAACATGTTCTAGTACAAACACAAAATACAAGTATGAACCTGAAAATGAGCACGATATGGGACCTTTAAGGGCAACAGGAATAATGGAGAGAATTTAATTAATTATTATTATTATTATTATTATTGTTATTATTATTAATAATGAATTATCTTTATTTTATTGTTTTTGTTTTTTTGTTTTTTATTTATTTATTTTATTATTATTTATTTATTTTCCTGCAAATCTACTGATCCACACTCCAGTCCAGTAGTGCACCTGTAAGCTGGTTTTGCCAACCGCAAATAAACACCAACGAAGAAGAAGAAGCAGCGGAAACAACTGGCTACTAGGAACCAATAGTTTCTAGTCTACGTTTCTTGTCGTCTATTTATACGAACGGACCAGTCCAGAGGCAGTCGGTGGGTAAATAACATGTATGTATTCTCTCTTTAATGTCTTTAATGTCTTTAATACTCTAAATGTTTTACATCTGAGGTTCATTTCACAGAAACACGTCGTGAGTGTGAAGCTAGTCTAGTAACGGTTAGTTAGCTGCTAGCTGTTAGCATTAGCTGCTAGCTGTTAGCATTAGCTGCTAGCTGTTAGCATTAGCTGCTAGCTGTTAGCATTAGCTGCTAGATGCTGAGCTGCTGTTTATATGTTAGCATCAGATGCTAATCAGATGCTAACATTAACATTAAGGATACAACAGTGATACCTCTAAAATACATAGGCTACTTAAATCTACTAATGCCAAGAATTATTTTTAATCAAAGCAAATATTTAAATAAAAACACCATCATGTATTTCTTATAAAAATGAACCGAAAATTGTAATATATAAAAAAAACAATAGAAATCTCCCTGAAGTCTTATAAAGTGTAAAAATTAATAAAGCTTTTGTCGTGTATTATCATGTAGGCTATTATCAGAACTGTTATCTGAGCCTGAGGCTTTTAGTCGAAAGTTTCAGTTTGATCACTGGATGAGGAAGCACTTTTGATTTTGCGAATAAAGTCAGAATATTACGAGAAAAAAGTCAAAAGTTCATGAGAAAAAAAGTTGTAATATTATGAGAATTAAGTCATAATTTTACGAGAATAAAGTCATAATTTTACAAGAAAAAAGTCATATTACGAGAATAAAGTCATAATATTACAAAAATAAAGTCATAATATTACGAGAATAAAGTCATAATTTTACGAGAATAAAGTCATAATTTTAGGAGAATAAAGTCATAATATTACGAGAATAAAGTCATAATTTTAGGAGAATAAAGTCATAATATTACGAGAATAAAGTCATAATATTACGAAAATAAAGTCATAATTTTACGAGAATAAAGTCATAATATTACGAGAATAAAGTCATAATATTACGAGAATAAAGTCATAATATTACGAGAATAAAGTC